>JAXDDX010000042.1:1402500-1435000 GCA_034670405.1 Hoplostethus atlanticus | reverse complement strand
AGCTGCAGAAGGTTTAGAGTCTTAACGTGTTTCTATTCCAAAACCATCTCTGTGTCCATTTAGGTCAAAACAACAACTTTAAATCTTTAAAATATAAAGGATTCAGTCTGTAAACAAGCTGCTATCCTTTTAAAACTTCAATCATCTTGTCAGAGTAGCCGTCACTGTTTTCTCAGTAAGCCGATTTCTCATTTTGGAGCGAAACTCTTCACAAGTCAAAACCCACCCAGAGATGCTGCTTATGGTTTCAACAGGTTAAAGACACAAACTGGTTTTGTTTTCAAGCCGCAGTGGAAGGAAGACGAGTGGGTGTAGAAAGGAGGTTGAGTTAAACCACCTTTACCACTAGATGACACCTGGGAAAGGCCTACGTCCTGTCTGTCTCTCTCTCTATCTCTAACACACACACACACACACACACACACACACACACACACACTCAGGTTTCCCGTAGCTCTTTTACTTTTTAAAGTGTAGGCAACAAACAAATTGTTATTCCAGGCAAACAAAGGTGGGTAACAGGATCCCAGTGTCACAGTCACCTGTGACTGGCTGAAGAGGTCAGAGGTCACGTAGATGAATGGGTGTCTTGTCCAATCAGTGATCTCTGGTTTCTCAAACACACAGTGTTCCATTATGAGTGTGAGAGAGAGAGAGAGAGAGCGAGAGAGAGAGAGAGAGACAGAGAGAGAGAGAGAGACAGAGAGAGAGAGAGAGAGGGAGAGAGACAGAGTGAGAGAGAGAGACAGAGAGAGAGAGAGAGAGACAGAGAGAGAGAGGGAGAGAGAGAGAGACAGAGTGAGAGAGAGAGAGAGAGAGGGAGAGAGAGACAGTGAGAGAGAGAGAGAGAGGGAGAGAGAGAGAGACAGAGTGAGAGAGAGAGAGAGAGAGAGAGAGAGACAGAGTGAGAGAGAGAGAGAGAGGGAGAGAGAGAGAGACAGAGTGAGAGAGAGAGAGAGAGAGAGAGAGAGAGAGACAGAGAGAGAGAGAGAGACAGAGAGAGAGAGAGAGAGGGAGATGCCTAACCTGCCTGTAGACGTGCTGTCAGTCTACCTAATGGCTAAAACACAGAGCCCTTGTGTGTGTGTGTGTGTGTGTGTGTGTGTGTGTGTGTGTGTGTGTGTGTGTGTGTCTGCTCTCTCGTCTATACCTGCTGTCACATTTTAAATGAATCATACATTAACAAGAACAATCTTTATTATTTTATTGAGTGTATTCAGATAGTGATGGACCTGATGTGGTTCTGTCAGTTGAGGGTGGTTGAATCTAAGTCGGATCCATTTTTATTGATTTCATTTAACAAGCTCTTTGTTCAGGAACAAAAATCGCTTTTTCTACTGACTAACCAACATTAGACAACTTGCTACTGCAGCATCAGCTGACTACTGAACCCCCATCTGACTATGTTTTGTGAAGCAAATATAACATACAGCCAACATGCTTTCAGTGCTTACAGTGTTAAATCTTGTTTTTTCTAAGGTATCGAAGGGAAGCAGCAGGTTTGAACTCCATCTTAATCTTCATCAATTAATCTTAAAACAAAAACGTATCTGGGTGACTGCTGATTTACCTACACATAAAATCAGATGGTGACTCCTAACCCTAACCCTAAAACTAGACCACAGCATGAAAAACCTCCAGTAAGACCCACAGGTTCCTTGCCTGCTCTCACATGCAAGCAGCAGAGCAGCAGAGCAGCACAGCCGCTATCTGGACTCGTTCCTACTGCAGTAGCATGCTAACCTTCGGCCCTTGTTTTGGGTGTTTTGGGGCCCCGGGCAAGATTCTTGCCTGTGTGTGTTTTGTTTAATGGTAAACAGAGTTGTGGATAAATGCAGCCCATTGTTGAGGAGGAAACGCTGCATGGACCAGAAAAGACATAGTTTACATTTTTGTGTTTCTGAGAGAGACAGATAAAGGAAGAGAGCTTTCTGTAGATGTCCCATCAGAGAGGCTGTTTACACTGGACCCTGGTCCTGAGAGGAACCTCCTCAGACTGCAACCATAGGGTCCTTGAAGAACCCCTTCATGCAGCTTTCATGAGCTGTGATGGTACTGCTAACATACGGGGGTTCTTCAAGAAACCTTTTGTGAAGAACCTTAAAGTGCTTATTTGCTCCCTTTGGATCTTAGAGGAGACCCAGAGGAACCGCTAGTTTTAAGAGTGCAGCATTCTACAGTCCACCGTCCAACTTTATCTGTTGCGCCTCTATCATCAGGTACTTGTCTTATCGGTCTGCTGACTATAATTAGCTCCTATTCCCACAATGCTTGGCTCTCTGCACCAGAAGCTACCAGTATTTAATGGCCACCTATTGTTTCTACATCGTTGCGTCCACCTTCACGATGCTCTGACCCAACAAAACCTGAAGCAAGGCCTAGTTTCCTGGTGAGCTTCTCTCTGTGGACTATACAGTATATCCTGTATTGCTACTGGGAACTTCAGACCGTTGGCCGATGTAATTGCCTCACAGAGCAGAAAACAGAGAAGTAGCATTGCATTTCTCACACTGGACTGTGTTATGAAAACCAGCAACACATGCAGCTGTATGGCAAACACCATGGCATCATAACTCAACGTGGCACACTGTTGAAAATCCAGCTGGATCAAGACTATCCCGCCTTGACTTGAATTATTCCTGAGATAGGATGTCTGGCTTATGGAGAAGGGAGGCGAGCTTCCCTCTGGCTGCTGTGCATTCAGTACCTGCAAAAACTTTGATCATATCTGGCAACAATTTGGTGTCAGACTTCAGGAGGAAACTGTTCATAGCTGTTGATAAAACACTAACAATTGCAGGAAGGACTAGTGACAGAGGGTTCTTGATAATTCCCACTTACAGTAAGTTTGGTAGAAAACAAGACCTTGGAGCTATCAAGGGAGTTGTGAGTCACCGTGACGGAAACGTCAGACAATGTCTTTAGACCCACATAATAAAAGTAATGCATGTTGGCATATAAAACATACCAAAGAGTCATGTACTCTTCACCCACAGGAGGTGACCAATCAGATGAAGCCTGAAATACAAACTGAAGTTCACCTCTTGCTGCATTTGAAGCCACAAACTTCCGAAGTTGCCTAGTGCAGCTTTAAACAGTACAATTAAATCAGTATATATATATATATATATATATATATATATATAAAAAAGCGTCTCTCGGCTAACTAGTTACCAGACCATTCTTTGTAGTTACTGACAGCAAATCTTGATTTTTCCAAATAATTCCACTTGAGGAACCACAGTGAGCAGTAAAAAGTGGGACTACAACTGCAGGACACAAAGATAATCTATGACAGAAAAGAGTGCTTCAGGAGAACACGCCAGTCTGCATGCAATATACCTCGCTACACTCTGAAACTACAAAGGGAACCAATCAACACCTGAGGGTTCACTCATATATCCCTAATGGGCTCCTTGAGGTTCAGAGAAGCGCCCTCAGTGTCGGCGTACCCTTTCTGAAGGGGCTTTTCAAAGCACCGTCTGGATTTCCCCTTTCCCACATGGTTGCAATCTGAAAAAAAAGCCCTAAAGGTCCCTCAAAGTTTGTTTACTTTCAAGTCAAGTTGAAATCATGTCGCAATCAGAAGTCAGTTCCCACAGAGTCAGAATAGTTGAGTCAGTTCCTGATTTCTGGAAAAAAAACCTGCAAAATTCCTGCTAATTACCTTTTACTGATTTTATTTTTTTTACATGTCACAAGTTGCAAGTTCCTGTTGGGATGGCGCCACAGTGCAGCAGTAGTACAGAAACATGCAGTGAGAAGACGTCCTAGCCATAATCAGATGGTACAGGCTTTGTAGGTGTTACTGCTGCAACGTTTATCTGCATAAATGTTAAAGGGTAATTCTGGTGTTTTTAAACCTGGGCCCTATTTGTACATATTTTGGGGTCTAAATGATCAATAGGTAGAAAAGGTTTTGGAATTGGTCCAGTAGCTGCAATGGCTGCAACGTAATCTGTTGGGACCACTGCGCCCGATCAAAGTACGTCCACTTGTTTTTGCCACTGACAGGTTCAGATTGTTATTGGTGTCTGACAACATTAGGACAGGATCCTACAGAGACAGACCTTTGGTTAACTAGAAACAGAAGTCTGGCTCAAGGAGAAGTCTCGCTCTGAACTCTCGCAAGAGGTGAGTTGTTGCATGAAGAGGTTAAACAGGTTTCTGGTTAAAAAAGGTCTATCTCTGTAGGATCCTTCCAATAACAATCTGAGTCTGTCAGTGGCAAAAACAAGCAGCCCGTTTCACGGCTGCCGGCTGAGGTGATCTACCGGAACAATTCCAAAACTTTTTGTACCTATTAGTCATTTAGACCCCAAAATATGTACAAATAGGGCCCAGGTTTTTATTAAAAATACCGGAAGTACCCTTTAGGTTTTTACTGCACCATAGCACAAAATGAACATTTCAAGATTCAAGAAGTTTATTTGTCACATACACACACGAGGTGTGTAGTGAAATGTAAACCGTGGCGCTACCACGATGGCGTCTAGACACGGCCGCGCCATCTTGTAGTATCATCAGTCTGGGGGCTGATATGGTTTTGATCAATACCAGTAACTTCCAGGTGCTGAGATTTCTGCCTTCCAAACCCTCTCCCCTTCCTCAGCAACCACTTCCAAGGTATCTCCGAGACACGTATCCCCCCGGTGCTCCAGTGGATCAGCTCAGTGGTCACCAGTAGAAGACTGTGGTTGTACTGGCCAGCTCCCATATGTGGAACTGTGTGAATGAATCAGAGCGTCGCTGTGAATCTTCCCAGGACAGATGAAGGTTAGCAAAAGCCTCCACAGCTCGTCATATTGACTCAACAATAGAGCGGCGTGGTATATTGGTTGCTAAAGTGGATCTAGGTCATTTGAAGTACAGAAATGAGTAATACTTTCACTTGGCAGGGCGTTCTAGATTTCACTTGCCCGCAACTCAACCACAGCTCAACTGAAACATGTATCCTGGTACATTGGCTAAGGGAACGTGGCCGGCGGTACGTTGTCGGCGGTGGGGCAACACAGGATGGAGCCGTTGCAGAAGAGCCAGCATTTTCACTCTTTTTCAGCCATCAGAACTCTTCGGTCGGTCCTTTACTGACTACCGATGAATTGTTTCGATTTCATGAAAGTCTGTGTCACTTTTTCCAAACGGTTGATATCTCATGTTAAAAAACCCAACCTATTCAAACCCATGGGTCGTAGCCAGGGCATGCGTTGGGTTTTGACATCCTTGGTGGTGACAAATGGTTGCTTCTCTTCTTGCAAATCACATGGGTTTTCTCAACCGCTGAACCACAAGGGCCACATTTGTTTTTTCCCACTAAACCAGAGCCTATAGGCTGAGAGACTGGTCGAACAGACAGTATTATTATGGCGTGACAGCCACTGAACAAGTCCTCTTCCTTCATGTATTCTGCACCTATTCTGTATCAGTAATGCAGAGTTAGTTCTTAAATGTTGTACAGTACAACTAAATATTTTTTAAATATTTGTATGTAATTTCTGGGCTGAAAAGGAAGAAAAACCTTTTGAATCATTTTTGAATAATTCCTCTTTGGAAAGTAGCACAACCAAACAGGCAGGAGGAAATGCACAGCAGGAGGTCCTGGGTAATATCGGTTCACTTTCTCCACGTCAGATTTCCTTGTTCCTATCATTCATCATACAGTATGTTCAACTGAGCCCAAATCAGCCACCGTCTAACTGACAACTAGGTTAAATAAACAAATAGAGGCTCTCTGTTCACGGCTGCTGTGGATTACATATTAACAACAACGTCCTGGGAAGGCCCCACATCTGACCAGTGGGAATGAGGAAGTTCAACGTGCCAACTTGTGATTGCAAGACGGTGGACTTCCATCGGCTTTCTAACAAAACGAGACAAAACGACGACTGAAGTAGCAGTTTGATGTGTTTGCAAGTGAACTATGTGTTTTATGTGAAGATATTCATGTAAAAGTACACCAAGGGCTGTTTTAATGAAGCAATGCCACAGACACAGAGGGCTAACTAAACTAACCGTTGCATTAGGGGGAATACAGCATCAGTAGGTGTGGTGGGTCTGGATGAAATCATGACCAATCAAATCACCTCTTCACCTTCCCTTTATAAGCAGAGCGCTCTCCGCCCGGCGCTCTGACGACGTGGTGATAGACGAGAACAAAAGCTTCTCCCAGAGGACACTGCTGTCCTTGTGCCAGAGCTGCACCATCGTCACAAGCAAACACACGGCCTCGTTAACCAATCAGGAAGCTTCTGTAACCAAAACACTCTCAGAGATATTGAAATTCCCTTTGATGCTGTCAGCGTGTGATGGTTCTTTGCTGGATGACGATCATTCACACCACATGTCAAAGAAAAATGTTCTTATTTTTCCTGCTTGAGGGATTTATATCAAAGTGAAATAGTTTTATAAAGTCTGGAACTTCATGGAACATTCTCTCTGCTCTCTGTTGGCCTGTTGTGTGTGTGTGTGTTGGAAGCTCATGGCTGTAATTAAGGCCAACCCTGATGTTTGTGTAGTTAACACACCTGGAGCAGGTAAGGGGCCGACATTCACTAACACATAGTGAATTTCTGTTACTCCACTAGGTTAGGAGTGGATGTTTCAATGTTCTTTTCTTTGGACAGTGAGTTAGACTCCTTCTGAGTTAGTTCTTTACTTTGATTTGGCATCCCTCCCTTGTGGTCCTCAGGGTTTAACCACCCCTACTGTGACTAGTGAATATTGGAACTGCCTGCAAAGAACCAACACTAAACCATATTTCACTATACTCTTGTGTATCAGTGTTTCTGTCCTCCTGTTGGTTTCACCATCACAACAATCATGTTTATGTTGCCTCCCCTCACCCTTCATTCTCCTACCATACTGGGGTTGTACCAGCCAGCATGTCACCCCCAAAAAGGGTTGGCAAGCTTTTGAATAGGATCTGTTCATGACACGGTATCCATCATGTGACGTCACAACAACAGAGGAGAGCAGGTGCCATAGATTCATCATATTCGCCCCAATTCATTCCAGGCGTCAGGTATGATCTTCTCAGCGATGAATCAAAACCTAAGAGTGAAAAACAAACTTCCTCCTCAGACTTTATTGATGCACTACATGATTTCTGGGTAATGAAGTCTTTCAAACCATACTATGTGTGAGGTTACCTAGAGCAGCTTTAACATTTCTCCTGTCAAGCTCACCTTATGATGTATGACGGCTAGAGCTGCACATACAGACATAAATATAATACCTGTCATTGGTACGAGGTGTTAGACCAGTGCCAGGACGGCCATCCTCATGGCCAGGACGGAAAAGCGAGATGCAGTCATAACCCAGGTCACTCCATGAAAGCACAATAACACCCCCGAGCACCAAAAGACCCGAACAATCAACCACTGAATTATTCACCTGACCTCTTGGGCCACAAAGCCAGCGTGGCTGGTCCCGTCCTCCTCTCATCTTACCTGATAAAACATTTTGATTGACCTTTTATGCTTAATCATCTCCCCACAGCGGCTTGGCCCCCGGCGGAGACCCATATCACCATATCAATATCCAACAATGACCTTCTGCGTCTTTTTGCTTGAGCGACGAGACAAACTTGGATTTGGACCCAGATGATGGCCACAGGTGAACCTCACCTGCAGCTTCCTGGGTTCTAGTCATCGAATGGATATAGAAGATCTCAACTGAACAGACACACTTTCTTATTTACGTCGCTCACATTTTCAGACTTACAACCAGTTTGACTGAACTGCTTTGAGGTTTTTCTCCTGCAATATCAACACACAATCACAATCACTCTCTCCATCCTGTTTCTTCACACATACAAACACCCTCCCAGTTTTTAGCACTCACTTCATTTTTTTCTCACTCGTTTTTTATGCATTTTGTTGTTTTTGTAGCATTGCTCGTCTTCATCAAGAGTTTCTCCTCTTTCTTTTCCCAACAGTGTTTTTATAATCTGTGCAAACAAAGCAAACTAAACCTAAAGTGCTATGAAACTGTCCAAGGCTTTAACAAGGACTTCAGTCCTGTACTCTGAGTCATTATTGCACAACTGATGGGTTTCAGTTGAACGGGGCCGTGGGCGGCTTCAGATGAAGGTTTCAATACATTTACATGTATTTAGCTTAGTGGAGAGAGGGGAGGGTGGGCGGAAACATAAAGCAGGACAACCAAGTTAGTTATCAAAGACTCACTTTTTACTGGATATCACCGAACTACTGCTGCACTCGCTTCAGCCTCAAAATGATGTTTGGAAAAATCAGGTTTGCTCTCCTGTCAGCCTCCTTAAAGGAATCCACCCTCCGACACTCTTTCACTGTCACACATCGATCATGAGTCTGTGATGTTCAACGCATTCCAGTTATTTTACGATGATCTGTTGTGATTTACCTTTTTGGTGAAGCTGCTTTCCCTCAACCTGCCTCATCTGCTTCTACTGCAGTTAGTGATTTCCTACATTTGACAGAATGACTTTTCACCCCTTACTCAAACTACAACCTGTCTTAGGGCTGCAATGCATCTTGGCTACTGCATTGCATTCTGGTCTACCTTGGCTACTGCATTGCATTCTGGTCTGTCTTGGCTACTGCATTGCATTCTGGTCTATCTCAGCTACTGCATTGCATTCTGGTCTATCTGGGCTACTGCATTGCATTCTGGTCTACCTTGGCTACTGCATTGCATTCTGGTCTATCTGGGCTACTGCATTGCATTCTGGTCTATCTCGGCTACTGCATTGCATTCTGGTCTATCTACTGTCGGTGGAGAAATTGGTCTCTCTCTCTCCTCTGATGGATTTCTCCTGTATGATTGTTGATCGTCGGTCTAGAAAGAAGCCCTTGCTCTTTGATTCTGATTGGCTGACACCAAAACCTGACGGTTACCGTTGATGGTTTAGATCATGAAACATTTTCTGATATCAGACTGGAAATATCTCAACGTGGCGTCACGTCGTCTACGATTGGCCAGTTATCTAAATGGACCCAGGAATGCGTCATACACCAACAGCCGTCTCATGTCCTGCTACCATGGTAAACTTTACAATGACACCACAGTTTCCTCACAGTAGATTATGGAGCACCTTGAGGAAAACTCAAGTACTTATACTATAAAATGTACTTTTAATAATACTTATACTACTTCTTAACTACTATAACCACTTAATGCTTTAAGATAGTGAATTCATATTGACACCACCCATGTGATATGTGAAGATGTTGACAGATCTGTTAGTTACTGCATTCATAAGCTTAAAATGAATGACGTCACTTGCATCATGTTTATGATCAATATATCACGGTGCTTCTGGCGTCCCGCCTCGAGGGACCAGTACCAGTCTGGTAACTAGCTCTACTGCAGGATAGAAACAATAAGTGGAGGAATGACGACTTGTGTTTTATGATGCGGGATTTACTCATCAGTGACGTCACTTTTACTGAAAACTATCTGTGCAATCAAAGTTTTTGTAACCACCATCATCATCATCATCATCATTCAGACACATGACACCTTTACAGCCTATATTACAGAATCCGGACCGGACAGTAAACAGAGACATGCTGCTTGTTTCAACTGCACGGAGCGAGCGGAGTAAACTTCACGAGACCAGATGATGTCACTGATCAGCGTCTCGAGCAGAGACCCGTACTCAAGCACAGACACGTTTCACCAACAATTAACAGGGTTTGGCTGCAAAAATGTGAACTCTGAACTCTGAAAAGTTTGTGGCGCCCTGGGAAGACGGGAATCCCCATTCAGACGAACTGAGACGAAACAGAAGAAAGTCGCCGTGACAGCTCCGTCATCATTTCACTTTAAGAGGGAAAAAACAGTCAAGAATGCCGCGAGCCTGAGACTTCCTCTGTCTCGGTTCTCTACTCCCTCTTAGTTTACGGCTTCTTGAGGACAGAAGGGGAAGATGAAGAGGAAAGAGAGAGAGAGAGAGAGAGAGAGAGTGAGAGAGAGTGAGAGAGAGAACAGAAGAGAAGAGGAGAGAAGAGAGGAGAAGAGGAGAGGAGAGAAGAGAGGAGAGGAGAGGAGAGAAGAGAAGAGAGTCCTCCTCCATTCAGTACAACTTCCTGATCGTCTGTCTTCCTCTCTCTCCTTCTCCTCCATCTCCTCCTTTCACCTCCAGCCAGCCTACCCAACCCCACCTCATCTCCCCCCCGCCTCCCCCTCCAGTTTAACCTTGACCTCCCTCTCCCGCCGGACTCTGAGGACCGGAGAGCAGCCGCGCGTCTTACCTTGCGTCCAGGCTCCGTGCGTCCTGGCTTTGCGCGTCCCAGGAAAACCCTCCGAGCAGAAACAAGAGGCTAATGTTTTCCTGCTGGCTCCCCCCACCTCCTCCTCCTCCTCCTCCCCCTCCACTCCCCTCCTCTCTCTCTACTCCTCCCTCATTCTATCTCTCCAGTCCGTTCGCTCCGCATGAAGCTCCTGTCCGTCCAGACGCTCTGCTGATCTGACAGGAAAGAAACAGGAAATAAAGTACTACTGTTACTTATACTATTACTATTACTACTACTATAACTACTACTACTACTACTACTATTACTATTATTACTATTCCTATTACAACTACTACAACTACTATTACTACCACTCCTAACTTCCAGCCGTGTCAGGGTGGTGCTGGGTTCAGGTGGGTTCACCCTCCACTAGTTACTAGTTACTAGTTAGTTAGCTAATTAAACAAAGATCAATCAGTGTTGCACAATAAAGAAACATTCAACTAGAATCCAACTGTTCCCTGATCAGTTATTAGTCTACATCCACTAGAACTCCTTCCTGACTGTTTCACTTCACTGGTTTCTGTCTCAACCTTACACTCCTCCTCTCCCTCCCCCTCTCTCTCTCTCTCTCCTCCTTCTGTCTCAGTCTTCTGTCATGTTTCTTTTTCTTTTCTTTTCTATTTTTTTTTAACCTTCTGCTGTTTTCTTCTTCTCCTCCTCTCAGCGTTTCGTTTCATCTCTGTTCTGGTTCGTTGGAGGACTGCGTGTCTCTTTCTGTATCGATTTCCTGGAGACCCAAAGGAGGAAACCACTGGCTTTAAGCACACACACACACACACACACACACACACACGCACACACACACGCACACACACGCACACACACACACACACACACACACACACGCACACACGCACACACACACGCGCGCACACACACACGCACACACGCACACACACACGCGCGCACACACACGCGCGCACACGCACACACACACACACGCACACACATTACATTACATTACATTACAGTCATTTAGCAGACGCTTTTATCCAAAGCGACTTACAATAAGTGCATTCAACATAGGTAGGCAAGAAAACTACTAGTCACCAGAAATCGTAAGTGCATTTCCTTCCTAAACAAGCAACTAAGAGCATAACTAGTGTTAAGGTAAGAGTGCAATAAGTTAGCAACCTACTATATCTTAAACAAATGAGACAAATGAGACAAATAAGAGAATCAAATAACAAGAGCTAAGACAAATAAGTGTATCAAATGAACAAGAGCCAATAAACAAGAGCTCAGACACATAATTGACGACAAATAGGCAAGGCTAAGAGGAAGAGTCAGGGTAGTGTTTCCTGAAGAGGTGGGTTTTCAGCCTGCGGCGAAAGATGGGCAGCGACTCTGCTGTCCTGACATCAGTGGGGAGTTCATTCCACCACTGCGGGGCCAGAACAGAGAAGAGCCGTGACCGTGTAGATCGGCCGCAGGGCCCTCTGAGCGCACACACACACGCGCGCACACACACGCGCGCACACGCACACACACACAAAACCCAGCAAACAATGTGAACTAATTGTACAAAGGCAAACAACACACAGAAGATACTATTACTACTACTACTACTACTACTACTACTACTACTACTACCACTACTCCTCCTCCTCCTAGTAGACATCTTAAAGACCACATCCCCCTTCAGCATCACCGACGTGTCATCTGGGGTCACAGTGTTTCTCTGATCCAGGAACTGTTTGTTCAGCTTGACAGTATTTAACTTACTTGTGTCGGCAGCACTGAGGTCAGCCATTCATTCCCTGGTACAGTGATGGAACCTGCCACTTAGTTAGTATGTCTGGTGTGTGTGTGTGTACTACTATTACTACTACTACTATTACTACTACTACTACTTCTACTACTACTACTACTATTACTACTACTGCTACTACTACTACTTCTACTACTACTACTATAACTACTATTGCTACTACTATTATTACTACTACTACTAGGATAGTTTTTTCATCCATGACAGGGTTTGTCTGGGTCCCTCCTCTCCCTGCAGCACAAGACCAATATCGCCATCTACTGGGGAAGAACAGCAATGACAGTATGATAGTAGTTTAGTAGAATGTCCTTAATGTTTGTAATAAATGCTCTTTTATTTTGAAATAGTCATGTATGCTGCTTCTGGGCTTCTTAGTAGACCTAGAAGCATCAGTTGCTAAGTCACAAATAGGCATCACTTTTTGGGGGTTGCAAGCCAAAGAGGCTGAGAGACGTGAAATCAACAATACATTTAGACATTGTAGATGAGCTTGGACAACAATCATCTTCTCATGCTCATCTTCAGAAAGTCACCACAGTAAATTAATTTCTACCTGCTAGCAGATCCTGAGATTCTGGTTTTTAAAACTATTTTATGAAGGTGTTTTAAGTTTTAAGGTAGATTTTGGATTGTGGAAGTTGTATTGTTTGTTGTAACGTGCTGCTCTCAGAGGGTAAATGTCTAAATCAAATACAGTGAAGTTCTCATTTGTCCCACATGCTGTGAACTAAACTCTTACTGAACCTATGTTCCCGTGCCTTCAACATATCTGTACATTCAGTTCATTGTGAGACATGTATTGTGTTGTATGCTTTGCTGCACTCCAAATCTCGCATAAGGGACAATAACACCTTGAACTTGAACTACACATTGATAAAATAGCATCTCTCCTGTTCCATCTTTACAGAGCCTGTTATCCTGTAAACTTTAAAAATGTCCATCCGTCATTTCATCTACTATTAGCTCTTAAAATCATATTTTTCACAAAGCAAAGGGAAAATCTTGATTGGTGCAGATAATGCAGACAAAGGGAGTCGAGATAATGTCCAATTTCCAGGGGGAAGATACTGCAAATTGAACTGATGTTTATCGAAAAATCTCTTTGCACTCTCCAGTCTAAAGCTTTGATAACACAAGCATCACCACCTCCTCGTGGAGGTGCAGTCATGTTAGTGGAAGTCTATTTTGATAAATAATGTGCCGGCACAACAAAGAATGGCTTTTAACATTTCAAAAACAATCAAATCTGCAAATTTTTTTTTTTTCACCTTATCTAGTTCTTCTCTTTGTGCCTTGGGTACCTTGAAAGGCGCTCTTAAATGAAAGTTATTATTATTATTATCATAAAAACCCACATGGTAGGAGGACAGCAGGACTTTTAAACAAGAAAGTGAGAACTGAGAGAGAAGATTGTGGTTGCGGTCCATCAGGAGTCTTTCTACCTTGTGGGTGTTTTTGTGTGCAGTGAAGTGATGGATCAGGAAGCTCAATCAATTGGTTAAAACATTCACATTTTATATATTTAGCTGATGGTCTTGGTCGTATCCATAGCAACTAATGTCCAATGAAAGTTCAGTGTCTTGCTCAAGGACACTTCAAGGGCATATGAGTGTTGTGGGCATTGAACATGTGACCTATCAGTTACAGTTAAAGCTCAAAACAAAGGGGAAAGAAGCGAATTAGGCTTGATAGAAAAAACGCCAGAGAGAAATCGCAATCAGAGAAGTTTAAAGAAGACGCAAAAATCTGTAATGATGATTCAGAAATACTTTATATACAAAATAATGTTACAAGTATAGTCAACATATGTCACATGAGAATAATGATAAGTACTTTATATATATTGATCTTCATATTTGACAGTACATACGTTAAAAAGTCCACAATTCTAGTTTACTTTGATTGTATACAATAAATACATGCTCCAGTTGTAGGCGTTTTCTTTACAAACTTACAATTCATTTTAAACAGAGTGCAAAGAGTTCACTTGACAATACAGCGGCAGCCATTGTAAAAGACCCGCTCCATGCATCTGTCCTGCATCTATACTGCAGACACCAGCGACATCAAATTAGTACACTTTAAAACAAAGCTAATGTCTCTCGGCTATCTGACCACTGAGCGGTTCCTCTTGGGGGCGGAGCCACAGTGCAGCAGTGGTTCAACAAGCATGCTGTAAAAAGTGGGACGTCTACAATGGCTACACCTGTACGCAAACAACCAAAAACACAGGAACGGAGCTAGCTGAACGGAGCTAGCTGAACGGAGCTAGCTGTTCCTTGGCACGTGGTAAACAAACAAGTGTGCATATCAACCCCGTTACACATTGGGTGTGATGCTGCAACCTGTACGTCTTCTTTTCAGCTAATGGGAACCAAGCGATATCCATCATTGGACCTAATGCAAAAGACCAATCAGGTGTTAAGAAAGGTATGACTGATATGTGACAGATGCCGCGTGGTGCATGCATGGCAAGGCTGTGGCATCAAATGATCTCCTCTTTGATTTCTAGGGTTTTGTTAAGGTCTAATGCAAAAGTGGAACAGATCCGACCTCCAGTAACAGGTAGTCACATTTTGGCTCTACCAATTCATTGCAGATCTGCAGGTAAACAGTTGGCAAAAACAAAGGAGTAACTTCAAAATAAAATGCTTTGATAGACGTGTATGTGAGCCTAAATTAAACACGATTAAGTGACCGTTTGGTCCTTGGTTCGACAGGCCACAGTCAAGTGGTCAGATGCTTTAAACTACTGTACCCATAATCCTTTGCATCTGACCACAATTGACACCCCATTCCCTTACAAGTCAGTATGTTAGATCCAGCTATAATCTTTGGGTCTGTTATAACTTGTGACTTGTTTTCCAGTGTATTATTCATTTCAGATACATGTGTCACGTCAAAAGTCTTCCCCACGCAGGGTTAGGGTTAGGTAGCTGATATTAAGGCTGTGGAAATCATAGGGATTGACTGTAGGAGGAAATAGGATTCACATATCCACACACTTTCATCACAAGAGGACTCGCTTCATGTCCACTTTGGGAAAGAAATCATTTCAAGTTCACCAAAGAACTTCTCTAAAATATTATATTATAAGAATTACCCGCCAGTGTTGTTTTTGTTGTTCTGGTGGTTCCCAAAGGACAGATATCTTATTTTGGAAACAAAACTCTTCATCGGTTGGTAGTCTGTTGGTTGTGTGTGCAAATGTTTAGTCCTTTTAACATTCATTCATGTGTGTGTGTGTGTGTGTGTGTGTGTGTGTGTGTGTGTGTGTGTGTGTGTGTGTGTAACATCCACATCACTACATGTTTCCTATCAGTCAAAAGGCATCAGAGGCGCATACAGTATCTGGGACTCCTCCCACTCACTCTCACCTCAATTCCTTGTTTCCAGTCACCATCAACCAATCACTGAGTGGGATTTAGAAATCACTGTTGACAAGGCCGACCCATCCTGCTACTCTCCACTCACACTCCGGATTTGTCAGCAACGGACTAACGCCATCTTGTGGCTGTCGGCTCTATTGGCCGACGGACGGCGGATACGTTTGGTACGGTTTGGTTGGCTACAGATGGTCAACTCAGTTTTAGCGCTGGTCTTTCTCCAATTAATCAATTACCAGAAAACTATTTTTGACTGCTGTCTTCACAATGAAAACTTTAATGTTGGTTGATAGTGACAATATTGGTGATCATTATGGTCGATGTGGTTTTCAGAGTCTACCTATTTCAATGTTCCTGCACCTTTTTGCTAATCAAATTCCAGGACTTTTCCAAGACTCATCCATGACCAATATTTGTCAGTCTATGTTGCAAATGTCACATGTTTTTATGTTGAATCTCTGATCTGAATGTCGCAGGTTAAATGTCCCATTTTCCATAGCTTGTCCAGCCCTGGAAAGCAATTTTTGAATTCATGACTTTTCCAGGTTTTCCATAGCAACCCTGCTATTCAATTCAACAATGTTCTCCTGATAAATCATCTTGCCTTGGGGGGAGAACCAAGCTCTCCTCCATGTTGAATATCCTGTGAGAGTAAGACCGTTGCTCTGATGCTCTGGCTGATTTGAGGGTGATGCAAACCCAGCTGACATATCTGTGACCAAGGTGAAACCCTGACCGCCCCTAAACCTGATCAATGTCAGTTTCACGTTTTCAACAATTCCTGAAGCCGTCTCTCTCAGTCGGTCGGGCGTCCCTCCTCATCTCCCCTCCTCCACGGGGCGGGTCTCCGACTTCAGCTTAACAAACTCCTTGGCCACATCGTCGGCGGGCCTCTGGGACAGGATGCGCATCACCGTCATGCCCGTCTCGTCGGTCTGAATCCGAGGCCCCAGCGGACACCAGCAAACGCAGCTCTTGCGGTCGGCGACGTCGCGGAGCTGAACCACGGCCGTGCCTACGACCCGGTCCGCCCGGCCGAAACAGTAATCCTTCACCGTCATCTGGAGCTCATAGCACTCTGGGGACTCCTTACCCAGCACACTGGAGAGGAGAGGGGGAGGGGTGGTATGATAAGAAAGGCAAAGGCAGAGAAGAGATATGGGAGGAAAGAAGGGGACAGAGGGGGAGAGTCAGATAGAACAAGAGCAGTGAACATGTCCTCAATGAATCATGCAGTCAGTAGCAAATATGTCACCTTGGTTTGACCTGTAATTGTCATGGCCCCCCTTGCGCTAATCACTGTAATTTTGAAAAGGGTGAAACGCAATGGTGAGATGCACCATTTCCCGAAGTTTCATCCAAATCTGATCAGTGGTGCTTGAGATATGGCATGTGACTGATGGATGGATGAATGAATGAACGAAAAACCTAATCACTGTAATTTGGACAATGCTGCTGCAATTCAACGCCCCCTTGTGGACAACGGTTCTGTTGGCAGCAGTGTGACGGATACGATGGAAGGGTTAGGGTTAGAGAAGCCAAGACAGCCACCACTAAACCGTCCTTCATATTGCCTGTGCAACTCGTCCAGTATTCTGACCAGCAGGGGGCGACATTGCATCGGAGATGACGTATGTAGAACGTGACAGATTCACTTTGACAGATTTCAAAGGAAGGTGTGCAGTACGCTACTTACAACTGGAAAGCCTCGTTGAACTTGGCGGTCCAGCTGTTGTTCTTGGACTTGGTGGTGAACTTGCGCTTCTTGTCGGCCAGGAAGGGACCCGCCATGGTGACCTCCACGAAGGGCCGGAACATTCCTGATGTCTGCCACTTCATGTCATTCACGGCAATGACTGGATGGAGTGATGAAGGAAAACAGAGAGAGAGAGAGAATAAATCCAAATCAATGAGAAAAGGGACTAAAGCTAAAGATATGAGTCCGTTATGGTTGGATATACTATCGTGTGTTTGTGTGTGTTCTTGTGTTCCTATACCTATGTGGACTGAATGTCCCCACAAGGATGGAAAGATGAGAAAATCCAACAAAGTGAGGACATTATGCTGGTCTTTACTTCTTTAAGGGTTTTAGTAGGATTAGAGTTAGGGTTAAGACTAGTGGTGAGGGTTAAGGGTTAGGGTTAAGACTAGTGGTGAGGCTTAAGGGTTAGGGTTAAGATTTAGTGGTGAAGTTAAGGATTAGGGTTAAGACTAGTGGTGAGGGTTAAGGGTTAGGGTTAAGACTAGTGGTGAGGCCTAAGGGTTAGGGTTAAGATTTAGTGGTGAAGTTAAGGATTAGGGTTAAGACTAGTGGTGAGGGTTAAGGATTAGGGTTAAGACTAGTGGTGAGGGTTAAGGGTTAGGGTTAAGACTAGTGGTGAGGCTTTAAGGGTTAGGGTTAAGATTAGTGGCGAGGGTTAAGGGTTAGGGTTAAGACTAGTGGCGAGGCTTAAGGGTTAGGGTTAAGATTTAGTGGTGAAGTTAAGGATTAGGGTTAAGACTAGTGGTGAGGGTTAAGGGTTAGGGTTAAGACTAGTGGTGAGGCTTTAAGGGTTAGGGTTAAGACTAGTGGCGAGGGTTAAGGGTTAGGGAATGAATGTAGTCGATGAAGGGCCTCATTATAGTAATAAATGTGTATTTCATCAGGGGACTCACCTCTGACGTTGACCTTTCTTTCCTTCCCAAGCACCATGTCAACCTGGACCATGGCCTCTCCGATGGGCTTCTCCACCCCCGAGCCTGGAGGATACAACCCACCACACCACGCCTTAACACTCAGATTACTATGTGGCTAATAAGGTGATATTGTGAACAGCTAACAATGCACATTTGCAGATTCTGTACATGTTCCTCCATCTACATCGTAATGGGAGCAGCCATCGATGCACATCAGTCTAATAATGTAGACGTTTCATACCCATGTAGTTCTGGCACTGGACTGTAAACACGTAAATCTGCCAATAGTCAACATGATGTGAAGCCTTTCAGTTCTTTATTAGCATGATGCTGTATCTTTAAACTTCACTATGTTCTATTATATTCACATCGAGATCCTATTGCTGCTGCAGTGACCCAATTTCTTATCTTATGTTACATTCCAGTGAGCCTCGGGCAAAGTCTCACTAAAAATGTGCTTCGTTACTGTTAACAATTAGTTGTCCAGGTTTTAAGAGTAAGAGAGAGTCACTAAGTGGTACAGAGGACACACCGCCACGTTGGAAGAATTACAACAAAGACTATCTATCCTTGGTATTTCATTAAATGATTATTTCTTCTTTTACAGCACAATTTAAAGAATTTAAAGGAATAGTTCACATAGCCTCCATAGTTCCATCTCACCCTTGTCACAAACTATTGAAGTTGAAAAAGAAAAAAGCATAAAATGTCCCTCAAATCTCTCCAGAGAAGCTTGTGCAGCATCATCCAGGTGTTTTGGAGCCAGGTGATTGCACTGTGGCTGCAAATGTCCAATAATGACCTCATTATCTCTTATATTTTACTCACTGACGATGCTTTGTTTTAGAACATGCCGATAGTCGCCCTACAGTAGCAAGCAGGGTGCCGTAGGGTGCAGACGGGACCAGACTGTTAACTTCAATAGTTTTGGGGAAGGCTGAAATGGATCTACAGGGGCTAACTCGCTAACTCGCTGAGTGTTTGGTGATCTTATGAACTTCAATGGAGTGATGAGTAGATCATTTTCAGTTTGGGGTAAATTGTTCCTACCGCCACACAGAAATTATGCATTTCCTTTGTTGCACCAGGGAGAAGTGGTTTTGTCACTTTTTCAACACGGTGGTGGCACAACTTTTAACCATTAGAAACCTTCTGCTAAAAACTTTGCAACAGCCAATATAGAAAAATAATCAGTTTGAATAGCTTTGCAACTGAATCACAACATTACAGTTTATGTGCTTCATATAACATCAGCCTTTCCACCTGAGCCCAGTTCTCTAAATGAGAGGGGTCCTTTGGGTCTTAGCAAGGATACACCCCAGAAAGTAAAAGGACTTCAAAGAACTTTAAGGGTCTTCAGATTACAACAACAGGGGGACCCCAGAATGTTCCTTGAGGAACCCCTTCATAAAGGCTTCATGAACCCTGATGTTACTCTAACATATGGGGGTTCTTCAATAAACCCTAGTGAAGATGCTTATTGGCTCCCTTTGGTTTTCAGGAGAACCTCCTATGAACCTCTAGTTTTTAGAGTGTAGGAACCATAACATACTATAGCAGGATGGAAGGAGCGGACTTACCCCGGTCAGGGCGAACCTTCTCACTGGGGGTGATTCTGATGCCCATCCCATCATGCACTGAGAGACAGAGGGAGAGAGAGAGAGAGAGAGAGAGAGAGCATCATTAGAATCCATTTCTTACCAGACTGTCTGTCAATAGACGCACCTTGATAGAGTATCCGAGAATCAATCTTATTGACTGAATAGATATACATGAACCACATTCAACCTCGAGTGTCTTGCTCAAGGACACTTCAAAACATGAATGATGAGAGACTTCAGTGATCCTGCAGGTGAAATTTTATATTTCTATAATGTTATTAATGCTATTTCTTCTCTACTATTCTTTTATATATAATTTCTATACTAATTATTTTTTCATAATGGATCCACTGATTCATACTAGATACATATTGACATTTTTATAACAAAAATACGGTAACATACATACAGTAACATACATACAGTACTTCACATATTTCATATTTGGTAATCCATATTTAAGCAATCAAGACATGAAAACATCTGTAAGCAGCAAGTAATCCATATTCTTTCCCACCCACAGTCTACTATACGCTCATATAACCCCAGAGTCTTTATGTCCTATTTTTAACACTTTCATTGTTTTTATAGTTTATCTTATATTCTATCTTGTGCTTATATTGTATTTTTTATTCCCCTCGGTATCCTGTTACTTTTGCTGCTGCGCTGGCATAATTTCCTCACAGGAATCAATAAAGTTTCATCTTATCTTCCCACTCACGCTGAAGGACCCTGACTGCTTGTATTGATTCTGTGACCGTTGAGTTTTACAATCCTAACCCAGTTTGAAAACACATTGCATCTCGCACATCATGACGGATTTAACACATTTTTAGCTTTTTGTCTCTCAGTCGTTGATATCACACCTAAAGACAAGTTTGTGTTTGTGTCTGGAGAGATGTGGTCAACGTTGCATTGAGACGTTGCATCAGAAAAAAGGAAATGTCAGCTAGGCTAGTAACTTTCATTTATTGTAGGACGGGGTCTCATCAATATCACCTTTAAATATAACACTTGACCTTAAGGTGGAAATACACTAGATAGCCAACAAAGTAAGTATAGTAGCATAGTGTGTGTGTGTGTGTGTGTGTCCACCTTGAGCATGCTGCGTGGTGACGAAGGTCTTGATGAGGGCGTCGGTGCTCTGGGAGTAGAGGGAGAGGGCGTAACGCAGCGACGCCAGTTCAGGACTTTTCTCCACGAAGGCCCTCTTCAGCCCGTTGCCGCCCGCATGGAAGTATTGCTGAAAACAGAGAAATCCTTCAGTCAATTTCACAGATGTTGAATAGACAAAACAAACACCTTTTCTATTATGACGTTTAGTTATTATTATTATTTTTTCCCTTCATCAATTTAGATAATACAGCGTGTTTCAAAATAAGGTATTCATTATTCTAGAAGTCTAATTTATAGTATTAATAAAAATACAGCTTTGCTTTACATTATTATTATTATTATTATTAGTAGTAGTATTATTATAATCTTCTTCTTCTTAAACACTTATATCATAAAAAATGTGCACACTTGCATATCAGTTTTTTTTTTCTTAGCGAATAAAGTCAGAAAACCTTTTCCTCTTCATTCTGGTGAATAACTGAATATTATTTACAAAATGTGATGCATATGGAAAATAGACAAAATCATCATTTTTATCTGTGCTTTAAGGAGACGTGGAGTGAGTGTTTCAGGGCTCCACCTACCTTAATACTCTCCAGCCCTGCATCGATGATCACACACTGTTTGGGCGTCAGGGTTTTGGCTTCACCTCCTCCCTACAGCAACACACAGACATTAGACAGACCCTGGAAATGATACGAAACAGTGAAAATCCTGCATCAACTGCACTACAACATCTCTCATCATCTCTTCCTCTACATTTTCCAAGCTGGTTGGGGTTTTGAACCGACAACCTCCAGGCTGCCACTTGTACGCTGTGTTACCTTGAGACTGGACAGTCCTTTAGCAGCAGTGAGAAGCTGGGCACCCTGGAGAGGAAGACAGGGAATTCAAGATCAGGTGCTTTGTCTGAGGGAGCGCCATGAAATGATTTCATGTTTTCAGTCATTCCTGTGAGTACGACACTCCCAGATTCAGATTTGTGCAGGGAGGAGCATACGCTATATCACCAAAATGACCAAATCAGAATGCCATGCTCTTCACTAACAGTGTGCAATGATTGGAAAGCCTCTCTGCTCCTGTCATGGTCATGCATGTGGTCATGATGTTATTTGTAGGTGAGGCAAATCTATAACTCTCTGTTCGCCGTCCTCCCATCACTCTCATCAGGAAGTATATATAGTCACTCTATTCCACTGCTCATACAGTTTTTCTTTGCAGTGTGTGTGTGTGTGCATGTGTGTGTGTGTGTGTGTGTCCCCACCAGGCTGTCGTTGCTCTGAGGCAGGACGATGGTCTTCTCCAGGCTGCTGAGGACGATCTTCCACAGGTCCTTCAGGATCCTCTTCAGCACCGTCTTCTCACAGATGTCAGCAAAGATACTAAGACTGGATACACACACACACACACACACACACACACACACACACACACACAAACACACATTAAAGTTCTTATGCATCCTTTCTTTGCTTCTCTATGGATGAACTGGATGTTGCTGTTGTGAGAGACAACACTAAAGAGTATTTCCATCCATCTAATCACAAAAATGCCTGTGTGTATTTTTTATACCAAGTGTGTTGATTGTAACTAATGACTTCGATGTCCCCTCCTTTTCTTTTTTGACCATTATTCATCCAGGGAAGTTCATTATCATGATGAGTATCTTTCTCACCACGATGAATCAAATAAATAACAACCATCATTTGGTGTCAATTGTTCATTCATGACAGCAACAGGAATCAAGAGCAGCATCACTTTGTTTTTCCTTCCTGTTAGGAACTGTAATCCGGCCCCAAAATGGCGGCCGGCAAGTCTGTCTGGTACCGACTTACTTCCCGTCCAAGAACTCCATGAGGGGCCGCAGCATGGCGTCGGCGTCGGCCTCGGCGGTGGTCCGGTTGGGGGGGCCTTTGATCTGGTAGAGGATCTCAGCCATCTGACGCATGCAGCCGTTGATACGGGCCTGGAAACTGGACGGGAGGAAACATGTTGAAGGCTTGTTCCTCATCATCCACGGTATATGGTTCAGTGGATGAAAGCATTAGTGTGTGTGTGTGAGTGTGTGTGTGTGTGTGTGTGTGTCTACTACCTCTTGCCAAACATGGCGCTGAAGTTATCCAAGATGGTGTTGAGCTTCACCTGCAGCTCATTGAGAATGTCAGCCGCCTCTGTGTCCAACTACACACACACACACACACACACACACACCAGAAGAGAAAGATGACACCTTGTTATTTCAAAGCGAGGACAGTCCTGGGAGGTGTTGCTCTCCGATGGAAATCCATTTATATGAAATGAGTTTCAGGTGTTAAGTAACTATTGCATGTTGGATTCAAGCCTCTTCTACTTACACAGTTATACATGTGTAGCCTAAACCGAATGTTGTGTTACACATCCGTCCTCGTCATAATCTTGATAATGTATGAACTGATCCCCAACCAGCGGCTGGAAAACCTTTTACTGAGTCGTGTCATTTTTTGTAGTTTGCAGGATTTTGCTCGTCCTCGTGTCGCGTGTTTTTCACACTCAGGCAGTAGGTGGCGTAAGGTGGTGGATATCATGACATGACGATCATCAAAGTAACACAGTTAAATTCCACACTTCATTGGTTTCATCTCAGTACATTTGTGTCCCGGGAGCCGTGAGCAGAACTGTGAACACAGTCTGCAGCAAAATAAACTGAAGGAGTTCAGGTGCCGAGGCTCAAATCAACAAGGCCTAATAGAATTTAGTAATCCAGTTTACCAACATAGTTTCATACCTCTGATGTAACTATCACTTCTGATATTTAAGGTGAGAGCAAATGTAAGAATCTGGCTTGGATGACAGAACAAAGTTGGGGTGGGTGAAGTAACGTGAAGACGTGATGTGAAACCAAGAGGGGTTACTTGTTTGGTTTGAGCTTGTGTCCATGTGTGTTACAGTAAGGAGGAGAGTGTGAGTCAGAGATGCCTTGTGGATGACAAGGGTACACATCATGAAACAGGAAAGAAAAGCAGGACGCAAGGAGAAAAAAAAGATAATGACAGAGAGGAACAAATGCCAAGCTGATTTCTGCCTCTTCAAACCCATTCAGCGTCTGAAAGGAGCTCTTGAAGTGGTAAAGGACTCAACGTTTCCTACACCTCAAGCAGGCTTTTCCAAAATTGACCACAATTTGGCTCTCAGATATAAATAAAAGACGTTTAAACACAAACTAGAAGTGTTTTCACAGCAGGAGGCCGTCACTCAGCCCTTCCTGTCAATGGGTTTCTGGAGTGTAGAACATAACATCATCAGGTAAATGCTTCCCAGAGGAACCTGATGATGTGAAAGGTGGAAATAAGGAGGAAGTTGATCAAGAGGTGCTTCAGAGTTAGCTGATTCTTACCAGTCCCCCAGTCCACCAGTCACCTGTTTCTTAGCTCATAATAATGATACGGTGATGCCTTTCATTTCTTTTTGCTTGCCTCCTTCCTCAGAGGTCAGGGTCAGCTACAGGACAGGACAACTGGAGCTGCTGGGGTCAGGATCCTGCTCAAAAATCCACTTTGGACGTCAGAAATGGAAAGAGGCAGCGCTGACATCC
This sequence comes from Hoplostethus atlanticus, assembly GCA_034670405.1. Classification (NCBI taxonomy): domain Eukaryota; kingdom Metazoa; phylum Chordata; class Actinopteri; order Trachichthyiformes; family Trachichthyidae; genus Hoplostethus; species Hoplostethus atlanticus. The sequence continues at coordinate 1,410,599 of JAXDDX010000042.1, read as the reverse complement.
GTGACAAACGGTGGACTGTGCTGAGTTTCTGCTTTGTACTCAAGGAGGAAACCATCAAGTTAGACCACACGGCGCTTCTTGTCATGCTGTATGTTGTCAAGATTTCCTTCAGCGAGTTTTTCCACGTGGTCGTGTTCGGACTCAAGTAAATGCAAAAGAACGACGGCAGCGTCTTCGGGCAAAGCACCACCCTGCTGCAAAAACCTGAAGGGTGACACTTTATTTTTTTAAAAGTTCACGTATTTTCTGCTTCTCTGATTGTTAAAGACATGCTATGCTAAGAAACCTGCTAAAGTCTCAGCATGCAACAACACATTCTTTCTCAGCGAACATTTGATGGACGGCGACGTACATTATCACAATATGATATTATGGCATTTTGGAAACTGACCTGATATCAGAAAGACATTTAGTTTCTGTAAGTTTACAAAGCGATGCAGGTCGCAGCTACGGACGCCACCTCAACTTTCCTTTTGGAACTATATTTAGACGTGTTTTCAACGCTGGTGCCGTCCTACCAATGTCTATTCAATGTCAAAATGTCTGCTAGGTTCCCTTGACATTAACATTGTGAAAGCCAGAGCTGTAAAACAGAGTTTCCCAAAGGACAAGCAGACTAGAAATGGCTGATATCCAGTAGGAGGAGCCTGGGACGTATAGCTGTAAAATACAGCCTGAAACTACTCAGCATGCAAGACCTCAAGTGTAGCCCACAAGTCACGGCCAAGTGGCTAGACGATTGTGCAATAACCATAATGCACTGCAAAGTGTCTTCGTAGGAAACGTGCCGCCACCAACCGTGAAGCTGCAGCAGATTAATTGTACAGTGAAAGGCGCTGGGCAACCTGCCACGCCACATAATTGGACTAAAGGAGAGCTGTGACTTTCAGGTGACACGCTGCGTTTCGAGGGCTTTGCATTTTAACTGAGAAACTTTGTGACGCCGGGGAGAAAGGCAGCGGACTTTCCATGATTTTATGTCTGTTGCTCGTTAACGTTTAGGTCATTTCATCATCGTCTTCTTGGTCTGAATCCAACAAGCAAAAGGTGTTTGTGTGTGTTAACTACAAGTGTGGGACATCAAACATATCTTTATTGGCATTTAGAGGTGAATGAGTGTGTGTGAGGTACCCATGAGTGGTGATATAAAGAGATGTTCAATGTCAAGCCTGGAACTGGATATTCCAGATAAACTGATTCAATGACTGAATAATATGGATTGGTCCATAAAAACTGACAGGACCATTTTAGCATTGGGGCTTCGAACCAGCGACTATACTTTCACAATCTCTGGTGTCAAACCCAAAACAGCTTAACAGTGAACCATGTTGTAACTGATACAGTATGTCATCAATCTGTTCAATGCACTGAACCGTTGTAAATTACATTTTTGTTGTGCCCACTGTCCCTGAACCTGCCACGTCTACCTCTACCTCAGTTGGTGATTTCCTACATTTCCCAGAATGACTTTCATCAACCCTCAGGGAACCTGCCTGGACATGTTGTATTCAGCTGGGTTTTACATGCAGGTGGAGAGAGCGATGATGACGGCGATTGGAATGGCAATAGAGCGAGACTTTCCAGCCAAGAAAAAGCCAGTCGCGCCCTCTTGTGGCTGCATTGCATTCTGGTCTATTGAGGCTACTGTCGGTGGAGGAAATTGGTATCTCTGATTGTTGAACGTTGGTGCAAAATAGTGGGAGGTTGATACGATTTTTCTCGTTTGGCCAGTTAAATCAAGTCACCTACTGTCACTCAACATAAAGCATGCTAAAGTGTTAGCATGGAGCCCTGCAGCCGACGATCTACCGGGGACACTTGGATGATTTTGGTGTCTATGTTCTCATCACCAACGGGCCGATCTCCCAAAACGTGGTGTATTCCTTTAAGGCTTATTTCTATCGTGGTCCTTCAGGAAAGACTGCAGGTGGGTGTATGAAACCCTGATCGACTGCAACAACACTGAGGAAAACTCTTAAGAGCATAAGGAGCTTCTACACACACACACACACACACACACACACACACACACACACACACACACACACACACACTCTCTCTCTCTTTCTCATAAGAGTCACAGTCTAAAATTGGAAGTGTCCTTTACAGGCACTGAGGGTTTGTCGGCTCTCTTATCTCTCTCTACCACCCTACTGTACCTTCGTCGTGCCAGCTGTGGCTTCAATCTTCCCAGGAGGGCAGGAAGGAAAACGAGAGGAAGGCATAAAAGAAAAAAGAAAAATAAACTGTATACAGCACCGTGCAGGATATTGAAACAAAAAAACCATTTACAGTATATATTTTACACTACAGCAGGTGGAAAGACTACGAGGGTGGTTGTTGTGATATTGTTGAGTTCATGGTGAGCTGTTTGTTGTCTCTGGTCTGCTGGGATGCTACAGGGGGGATGCTGATAGACACAGCCATTGTAGAAGTCCTACTACTGATGCACATTGGCTCCATTCCCAAGAGGGACGTTAAGGGTTTTGTGTTGCTTCTACTGGGTTACGTTCAAGAACGTATTGCCTGCAGCACTAATACACTACAAACACTAATTGCAAGGTAAAAGCATGAAGGGGGACTTCTACAATGGCTACCAGTCTGAATCCAGGAGTGGGAGGATCATTTGATTTGATTTGATCTGGAGTGTATATACTCTGTTAGAGGGAGAACGTAGGGGAAGTTGTACAAGGTTATAAGGAAGTTGTTTTGAGGGAAAACACACCTTGTTTACTTCCTCCTTTGACTGGTGAGAGAAATAAAAAATAAAAACACATTAGAAAACTGTCTACTAGGTACAGCCACGCTTTATTTCCCTCACAATGCGCCTTCCTCCCTTGCTCCATGGACCCGCTGCAGTTTGCTTATCGTCCCAACAGATCCACGGATGATGCTGTCTCCCAGGTACTGCACACCACACTCTCTCATCTGGACAGCCGGAAGGGGGGCTATGTGAGACTGCTGTTCATTGACTATAGTTCAGCTTTCAATACCATAGTCCCCACCAGACTGGCTGGCAAGCTGATTGAGCTGGGACTGAACACCCCCCTGTGTGCCTGGATCCTGGACTTCCTGACCGCCAGGCCCCAGGTGGTCAGGGTGGGTAGACACACCTCCAACCCCCTCACCCTGAACACAGGATCCCCCCAGGGTTGCGTCCTCAGCCCCCTACTGTACTCCCTGTACACACATGACTGTGTGGCCAGGTTCAGCTCCAACACCATCATTAAGTTTGCGGATGACACAGTGGTGGTGGGCCTGATCTCCAACAACGACGAGAAGGCCTACCTGGAGGAAGTTGCTGATCTGTCACTCTGGTGCCAGGACAACAGCCTCCTCCTGAATGTCACCAAAACTAAGGAGCTGATTGTGGACTTTAGGAGGACACAACAACAGAGGACGTACTCACCACTGGGGATTAATGGGAATACTGTGGAGAGGGTGAGCAGGTATAAATACCTGGGAGTCCACATCACTGAAGATCTGACATGGTCCTCACACACAGACACTCTGGTGAGAAAGGCGAGGCAGCGCCTTTACCACCTCAGGCAGCTGAGGAAATTCAAAGTCTCCCGGAGGATCCTTCAGTCCTTCTACTCTGGAGCTGTAGAGAGCATCCTGACAGGAAGCATCACTGCCTGGTTTGGCAGCAGCTCCGCTCAGGACAGGAAGGCTCTGCAGAGAGTAGTGGAACTACACTCCCCACCCTGCAGGACTTGTACACCAGGAGGTGCAGAACCAGAGCCTGCAGGATCATGAAGGATCCTCACCACCCCAACAACGGACTGTTTCAGCTGCTGCGGTCAGGCAAGCGCCTCCGTAGTCACGCTGCCAAAACAGAGAGACTGAGACGGAGTTTCTTTCCTCAGGCCATCAGGACTGTGAACTCTGACCTCACCAGGGCCCCACCAAGACACACACACTGCCCCTCTTATGCACACACACACACTTAGGTAAAGACTACACATAATTTATAATTTATATTACACATACAATTTTCCCTTTTTTTACTATATTTTTTTATAAAGTGCTCTTATTGTAAATATTGTGTTGTTTTTTTATATAGAGCTCTTAAATATTGCAAATATTGTGTTGGTCTATTGTAAATAGTGTGAACCTGTTATTTTGCACATTTCTGCTGAGCATTGCCACTTTGCATTTCACTACACACCTCGTGTGTGTATGTGACAATTAAACTTCTTGAATCTTGAATCTTGAATCTTGACATGAGCGCAGAACAACGTGAAAGGAAACGATAAGCCAACACGTCTGCTGTGAGCCTGAATAAAGAAACAAGACGAGACGTCTGAACAGAACCCCCCCCCCCCCCCGAGCCGAACCACTCTGAATCCAATGAGGCTGCGCTGCCTCGTGCGACGGCCAAACCGAGTGAATGGGAGCGATGCCTTGAATGGGATTCTGGGAAACGTCTGAGTCATCGTCCACCCAGGAGTGAAATGGTCAAAGGACCAACTCCAGTCTGTAACCTCTGCTCTTCTCTGGTGTTCACATGAAGGAACATCTGAACATGAGCATCAGTCCAGACTGAGGGTTGTTCTGCTTTCCAAGCATGAGGAACTGCTGCTATCGGATGTCAGAATCGGTCTCCTTATACCCATAATCCCTTGCGTTTTGGGTCATTTCCTGTAGTTGTTTCAGATTGCATTCTCACTCCTAACAAACTGCCCTGAGACCTGCGTTACCAGGCGTCTCAGAGCGGTTATTTGGTTTGAATGGCCCAGATGAACTGAACTAAAGGAATAAACGCTCCAAACATGCTTGGTGTGAAGAAACTGAGATAGTAAAGAATTGTTTGCTTTAATTGTTTGCTTGTCTTCATTTTTCAGTTTTGCACACAGTTTTTTTTTTTTACTATTTCAGCTCCTTAATGTGCTCTCAATATGTTTGATGGTCTAGCTGGCTGGTCTCCTTTTCACCTCTTTGAACAGGCACAGTATCAAACATCTGTCTGAGTGCATGAAGGACCTCTACTAGGACCGCTGAGGCTTCTGTCTTGACTTTATTGATTGGTTAGTGACGTTTTTAACACCCACCTGTTTGCTCTTGGTGTCCTCCTTGGGGTAAAGAAGAGAAAGGAAGGAGGTGAAAACAAAGACATCACAATAACTCTCATATCCTCACACACACTACATCTTAATTTAAAATGACATTGACACTAAGAAATGAACCCGTCCAAATGAAAAGAAGACGAGGCATTCAAGGAATTTAAGAATGAGAAAGATCGCTACCGGAGAAATGGAGGAAATGTGAAGGAGGTGAGGAAGTGATGGATGTCAACAAACCAACCTGCTTCTCTTTGTCTTTCTTCTCAGCCTGCGAGGACACACACACATTCAGGAATGAGCTACGCTTTGATACTGGATACACATGGATATTATATTATAAAGACACACACACACACACACACACACACACACACACACACATACACACACACACTCACACACACCATCTGAATAGCACACACACCTTTTCCTTATTGGGCTCAGACTAGCAAGATGTGGAAAAAGCAAAGAGAAAGATGAAATGGTACAGATGTTAAAGCACTACACCGACTTGTGGTCCCGTGGGTCAACTTCCCCTCCATGTGACGAAAAAACACCAACACCAACTCTGGATTACTGCAAGCTCTCTCTTCTTTTGTTACCTTAACCAAACCGGATGCTAGCATGTTAGCATGTGACCAGGACAGAGAGATCTACCAGACACAAGAGGTGATTTTGACGGTTCTCGTGTCGTAACATGGAAAAGTTGACCAACGAGTCCACTTCCCCAAATGTCACTTTAGTCCTTCAGTAACCAACCAAGAGGATATGAGGTCTCATCCTGCCTGCTGCACCACGGGGGGTCTGAACCACTGCTCCATCACTGAGCAAGTCAATACATTTGAATGATACATGATAATATAGCCCACCTTTTCCTTGTCAAGCTTTTGGAGGATAAAAGCAAAGAGAGGAAAGAAAGAAAGAAAGAAAGAAAGAAAAGAAAATCAGAATTGTAAGAAACAGAGGGTACGAGGAGGAAGATGCTTGATGGCATGGCAGGATAACCCCCCCCTTAGCCACATGTATGTAGTCAGTCTGAGATCATGGCCAGCAGGAGAGGAGACGTTAGTTATGGAGATGTCGGAGGGTCCAAACCTTCACCTGCTCCTCCTCCTCACTGTCATCACATGCTGAGGAGTCATGCTGGAGGAGGTCAAGGGTTACACAACCGCTTTCAGCATCTGAACGCAGCCCGGTCAGCCAATTACCCTTTTAAATCCACAAGCCCCAAAACAATTTAAAATCAGACATGGCTCTAATTTCTCAAGTGTAACTTCTTGGGAGATGAAGATCTTGAGATGAAGCTCAGAGTTCAATATTCTACTGAAGCTAGTTAAAAACTCTTTGCAGTGATGACTTCGTTACCTCCTTGTTTTCAGTGGAGAGGACATGCTGCTGTGTGTCCCTGACAGCACCGAGAGCTCAGCACTATTTCTAGTCATCTCAACTTTCAGCAGGAGAGCGCCGCGCTTCAACCAGAGGTTCAACCGACCAGCCGCCAGCAGCCGCTCAGTACTGCTGGCTAAAGAGAAGCCTGGTGGACGGGGACTTTAAGAGTAGTTAAACTCACTTTCCAGTTGTTAATCAGTGTTCATGACAACTACATGATGATCCATCCTGGTCCTGATCGGATGCTTTTTTCTTGGATGTTCTGAGCAAATTCTGATTTACTGTCGCCAACTAGCATCTGAAAAACCTTTGAATCGTGTTGTTTTGGTGGCATTCATGGTACATCCCAACAAAATAATAAAAAATAAATAATCCTGGACCTCTTTCCTTTCACAATGAATGATAGATTGAGGTTGGAAACACCCAGGGTGCATTTTGCAGGTTTGGACCTATTAACTACTAGTCTTCAATTCATTGTGAATAGAACATCTCCAGGTTTACCTGTGATGTAAAGTCATTTATTAACCTACCAATATTCTACAAAACACACCAGATAGTTAAAGCTGCACTAGGTAAGCCACTCTGCCCGTATGGTCACTGACGGGAAAACTTCTCCACATCAACAAGTCAAAACTTAAGAGTGAAATCCAAACTGTCTCCTCAGCAGCAGCGAGGCTCCGTCCAGAGGAAGCTGGACTCATCCATGTTAGATCTCTTTGGTACGAAGCATCGCAGAACGTCACGTTACAGGATTTCGGTCTTCAGTTACCTCTTAGTTACTGCCAACGTATGACGTTGCCTAGTGCAGCTTTAAACTTACTGACACACAATGTACGGTATCTACTCAGCAATGAGAATGGAGACGAATTTAATACTCTATCAACATCCTGCTAGTTATTTTGGTACAAAACACAACAGAGACAGGACGAAGACGAGGACGAGGAGGAGGACGAGGACGAGGACATACATGTACTATAGGTACTAATGCACAAATACAGCACAACACACAGACAAAGTACTGGCTGGACCAGGGTCTGGTTTCTCCTACTGGGCCTGAGCTACCAACCTGTTTCTCCTTGTCCTTGTTGTCAGCCTGGGGGGGGGACAGGACAAGACTCTTTAACTCAAGAACCACTTCAATCTTTACCTTTACAGATTATGTGAACTGACCATGTGGCAAAATCCAAAAAAGGACAATACATTTTACTTTTAACCAAAAACGTGAACGCCTCTGTCGGGGTTCCCATAGTGACCACGATGTAAAATCCCATGACTTTCCATAACTAGGTCAGAGTGCTTCCAGGACCTAAACATGTTATTCCTTCAGAAAAGTAGTTCAGAAAAGTTCTGAACTGGTGAACAGTCTGGCTTCCAGTACAGCTGGGGCTGCTGTGGATATCTAATACAACGAGTGTAAAATAAAATGTAAAATAACTAAAAAATAATTTTGAAAAAAGTTATAAATAGTTCCTCCCTGTTATTCGCTTCACTTCCCCAGAGAATTTATCACATTCCCTGTCTGGAATCGGTGATATTCCAGTGGGAACCCTGCTATGCAACGCTGCCCAAATGTGCAACAGCGCCGCCTAGTGGTTACAGAGAGACGGTCCCACTATCAGAAGGACACACACACACACACACCCT
>JAXDDX010000042.1:1175000-1397500 GCA_034670405.1 Hoplostethus atlanticus | reverse complement strand
CTAAAAGTACTAAAAGGAAAGGGAGTCGGGGGTTTGGGGACCGACAGCAGAGTGATGGCTTACATTAGCCATTCTTTATTTAATGAGTCCCATATCGACCAATCATACACACACACACACACACACACACACACACACGGTGACAGTGTGCAGATGGAAGCTTATTCACCTTAATGACTGCACCTAAAAGCAACTTCCTTAAATAAATAAAATACAGAAAATATAAAATCCATTTAGGAAAGAAAATAATTCCTACCTGAAGTATTTTTAACATGAACAAGACAGAGAACTCTTTTGGAAACAGCGATTTTGAGATGACTCATAACATCAAGCTGCATCCCCCTTAGTGGCGATGCTGTAGATTCGCCCTGTCGCTGGTCACTGGCGGGAAAATCTTCTCGGCACACAGGAAGTGATTCATCAAAACTTAAGAGCAAAAAAAACAAAACTGTCTACACGACGCTCCGTCAAGAGGCAGGTGGACTCACCAACGATGGCTGAACCTCTTCACCACCTCAACCCCCCCAGACACTGAGAAGACATGAAGGTCCGAGTAGTGAGGAGTTTACTGATGCCATGCTGCATGATGTCTTGGTATTGGTGTCGACTGAGCACACACAGGCCAAATATCACAACCACGTCGATACTTGTGTCCTTGTGGAGGAAGTTCTTCCCATCTGCTTCAACCGGCTCTGGACTACAGACTCTACAGGCTCTGGACTACAGACTCTACAGGCCCTGGACTACAGACTCTTGTGCCGTTTGGACGTGATGCATCGTTCTTGCAATGAATCTTCCCACAATGGCTTCCCATTCGTTTCTTGTTGGCCAAGTCACCATCTGATCCATCCTCAGCTGGCAAGTAATCGTCCAGCATCTTTATATCGTCCTCCATCCTTGTGTTCATTTGTTTTGTGTTCTGGCTGTTAGATGTTACATAAAAGGCATCATGGAGACCACAAATTGAGAAAGGGCCACAACGCCATGCTCACCATTCATACATTTCCACATGTTGGCAACACTAGAGCAGTTAGGGGTTAAGAGCCTTGCTCAAAGGCACCTTGATAGTAGTTTTTCAATGGAGGGGAGACATTTTCCCAGAGGATTCAAACCGGAGACTTTCCGATCACAAGCCTGCCTCTCTCATGATGTAAGTGAATATCTCATATTGGAATGAAACTCTTCATATCAACCGAAGCGCTGGCGTTGTTCAACTGTCATACAAATGGACTGGCTGCTTCATGATTTCCCCGAATGCCCTTGCTCATTTCTTCTCCCTGTTTACTCTCGTACAGTTCCTTCATATCGCTTCCTCTCCCTTTGGCTGCAGATAGAGGTGTGATGAATCAGCACTGTGCATCTTGGTCAAAAAATGGCAACTGAGGAAGCCCAGTGGAGGAACAAGCAGATGAACGTAACTGTAAATGCATGAGTGCATGAGTCTGGGACTGTGTGGATATGAGAAAGTATCTGTATGTGCTATTGCGAGTGACTGTCGGTGTGTGTGTTACGGATTGGTCATAAAAACATAATATTTGAAGATTCTTTCACAGGGATCAACGTTGACTTGCAATCTAGCTAGTGACATTTCTTAATATTGAGATAATAATCTAAACAGAGTGGAACTATGTAGACCATAGACCATACACTAGAGGGCTTCTTGTGTCATTTAAAAACTCATCTTCAGGACACTTACTCGTCGAACATCTCATTCTAACATCATGGGCATTAATATGGAGTTGGTCCCTTTGCTGCTCTAACAGCCTCCTGGGAGGCTTTCCACTAGATGTTTCACCATTGCTGCTGATTTGCTTCCATTCAGCCTCAAGAGCATCAGTGAGGTCGGTACTGATGCTGGGCGATGAGGTCTGGCTCGCAGTCGGCGGTCCAGTTCATCCCAGAGGTGTTGGATGGGTTGAGGTCAGGGATCTGTGCAGGCCAGTCAAGTTCTTCCACACCGATCTCCACAAACCATTTCTGAATGGACCTCGCTTTGTGCATGAGGGCTTCATCATGCTGAGACAGGAAAGGGCCTTCCCCAAGCTGGTGCCACGAGGTTGGAAGCACTGAATCATCTAGAATGTCACTGTATTGTAGCGTTAAGATTTCCCTTCACCGGAAGTCAGGGGCCCGAACCATGAAAACCAGCCCCATTATTCCATTATATACATTAGAAGGTGTGTCCGTATACTTTTGGCCATGTAGCGTAGCTGCTTTAGCAAATATACCATTATCGAAGCCACACAAAAGCCCAGTGTGAATCATCTCAAAAAGCATCCAAATATTTCAAAAAGCAAGGAAGATGAACGTAGCCAAACTAGCAAGGCAACAAGTGTGCAAACTCTTCGAAAGTGTGACAGAGCAAAGACTGAGTGAATCTCTGCCTTCATTGACAACATGTGTGCTAAAGATTTGCAACCTGCCAGTGCTGCAGAGAGCAGGAAGTGATGTAGTGTCTTTTGGTCCATAATTTGCATTAGCCTTTGTAGATTTCAGCACATATCAACTGTTGGAGTATTTGTTTAGACCACGCACTGAATAGTCAACCATGAGAAAACATCCCTAGTGTATCTCACCCTGGCGAAGCGCCGGCTGTAGTGGGCCACCACCTTGGGGTCAGGGCAGTCCAGCTTCTTGATGATCTCAAAGCTCTGGTTGAGCTGGGTGAAGATGTCCACCACCGAGCTGGAGAACAGCGCATGTTCTGACGTCTGCTGGAACTGGAGGTGGAGGACGACATGGCAAAGGTGAAAAAAAGTTTTCAAAGTATAATAGTACCAGTGCCAACTCCAGTCAGAACAGCAAGGCCACCCCCCATCTTCCCTACACACCTCTAGTGTCTAGTTAGTAAAAACTAGTTAGTGACCGTTCCGTATATCTTCTGATACCTCAGAAGAAAGCAAAACTTGATACTTTAACTTGAATAATTTCTGTTGGGGATGGAGCAAAAGTACAGAAGCAGTTCAGCAAGTGTGCAATAAAATACTCCAAATACTCCAAAAAAGTACATGTGAAGTGCCTCGAAACTGTACTTAAAGTCTAAAGTGTAAACTGAAAGACAGGATGAGGACAGAGGTCTCCTGGAGACAAAGAGCCACCTTGGGACAAACAGAGGTCATGAAACAACACCTGTCCATCATTCTGTTATCTGGGTCTGGCTGGCCAGAAACAGACCCACGGTTGAATGAATCAAAGTGTCCTTGGAGCAGTCAGTGACAGGTCTCGACTACAGCTGTCAATCATTCTGGTACAGATGAAGCCATTGCAGAAGTATCACTTCTTACTGCACTATGGCTGCATTTTGGCTCAATCCCCAAGAGGAACTCTTCAGAAAAATCAAGCCCTTTGAGTTGTTGGAAGATCTGGAAGTCGTCGGTTTAGAGATTTCTTTGACAGTATACTAATTTGGTTCTACTCAATAACATTAAAGCTGCACTATGCAAGATTTTTAAGATGGTAACCTATGGTATAAAGCATCAGAGACCGGCCGGGTTGGTGCTATGTGCCGTTCACTGACATCACGTTGATTTCAGGGTATTGAAGTCCTTGAAATTCAAACAGTTGAAACACCCGCTGCATTTGGGGCTACCAACATGCAAATATTGCATGGTGCAGCTTTAAAGGAAGAAGAGAGAATCGTCTGCAGTATAAATGCAGAATAGACGCATGCCAACCCTGAGACCTTCTCTGACCTCCCCTCTGTCTCACCCCTTCTCTCTTGTCTCTCTCCAGGGCTCCATGCATAAACTCCAGCGACACCTCCTCGTTCTCAGCCAGCCAGGCCAGGACAAACTGGAGGAACCACCTGGAAGAGAGACATAAACAGAGAGAGAGAGAGAGATAAGAGAGACGATAATAATTCAACCTATAAGCTTTTACATTTGTTGTTCTAAACACGTTTTACGTTTTTGGAAGCAGCAGCGGTTTATTTGGATTACATAGAAGAACTGGGTAGTTAGCATGAGCAGCGATAGCCACCAAGGCTGAACAGACAAAGAAAAGACTGATGCCTACAGAAACTCAAACTTCATCAGCAGTTTCCAAGGAAAAAGAAACAGATTAATCAATCAGAGGAAGGCAAACGTGCTAAAAAGGAATGAGATTATAGGGTGATTATAGTGATTGGCTTTCAAAGATGAAAAACACTCCAAGATCAGAAGAGACACCAAGCAATGATGGTGTCGCCGTAATCAAGAAAAACAAGAATCACTTTAAAGGAACCCTGTTGTTTCTCAGTAGGTGAAGGAGACTGGGAAGCCAGTAGACTGAAGATCAAGAGGACCACCGTTTCCTCCATGGACATTGGTATTACGTCACTAAAGAGCACGTAAAATCTAAATTGTTGAGTTCTCCCCTGTCGAACATATTTCCTGCATCCAAGCCCAGTGAAGACTTTGCTTGATTGTGTGTGTGTGTGTGCATGCATGTGCGTGTGTGTGTGTGTGTGTGTGTGTGTGTGTGTGTGTGTGTGTGTCTTACGCAGGGTACTCTGGCACAGCATCCGTGAAGGCCGGCAGCTCCTTGACATACTCGTTGTACAGCCACTTGACCTTGAAGTGCAGGTTCATGTAGTCAGCAGTCTTACACAGTTTATGCTTCTCGTGTTCTGTGGATGTACACACACACACACACACACACACACACACACACACACACACACACACACACATGATGGTCAGGGAGACTTACAGTGAGTGAAATAATCTCAAATAAGGTAACAGTAAACATGTCTTCCCCCACAAATGATGCCAACAAACAAACAAACAAACAAAAGATTTAGCGCCCCCCGGTGGGCCAATAATTGCATTTTTTAACATTCCAGAATACAAGTTGCAAGTTGCGTCACTCCCCCAAGTTTCATCAAAATCCGATTAGTGGTGTCTGAGATATTGAGTGTGACACATGGACGAATGAACGAAGGATGGAACCAGTCAGTGTGACTTTTACATTTCTTTGAAAGTTTTGATTAGTTTCCATTTACAAAACAGACCAAGATCTCGCCGTAGTCTTCCTCCCAATTTCATTGTGCAGGACAATAATATTTAAAAGCACCCTAGAGTTATGATGGTTGAAATAAAGTCAGAGAAATAATCCACTCTTGTAAACAAGCAATGTAGCGCCCCCATCGTTGCAATTTTGAAAACACTGGTGGTGAGATGCATCATTCCAAGTTTCATCAAAATCCGATCGCGTGTGTCAGATGAACGAACAAACCAAAGGGGAGGATACCGATCAATAGAAATACACACTCATACACACACACACACACACACACACACACACACACACACACACACACACACACACCTTACCAGCGTAGAAGTCTATGCTGTGTATGCGGAATGTGGTTGGAGCTGAGATGGCAACAGAATTAAGACACAACAAATGAGTTTTAGAAACAGAATCAAGAAGAAGAAACAATGAACGAGATGGAAATGGTGATGGACCCACAGATAAATGATATGAAACAAACAATGCATATAGGGAAGGAAGGTCGGTAGGTAGGTAGGTAGGTGGGAAGGAAGGAAGGTAGGTAGGTAGGTAGGTGGGAAGGAAGGTAGGTAGATAGGTAGGTAGGTAGATAGGTGGGAAGGAAGGTAGGTAGGTAGGTAGGTAGGTAGGTAGATAGGTGGGAAGAAAGGAAGGTAGGTAGGTAGGTGGTAAGGAAGGTAGGTAGGTAGGTAGGTAGGTAGGCAGATAGGTAGGTAGGTGGGAAGGAAGGTAGGTAGGTAGGTAGATAGGTGGGAAGGAAGGTAGGTAGGTAGGTAGATCGGTGGGAAGGAAGGTAGGTAGGTAGGTAGATAGGTGGGAAGGAAGGTAGGTAGGTAGGTAGGTAGGTAGGTAGATCGGTGGGAAGGAAGGTAGGTAGTTAGGTAGATAGGTGGGAAGGAAGGTAGGTAGGTAGGTAGGTAGGTAGGTAGATCGGTGGGAAGGAAGGTAGGTAGTTAGGTAGATAGGTGGGAAGGAAGGTAGGTAGGTAGGTAGGTAGGTAGGTAGGTAGATCGGTGGGAAGGAAGGTAAGTAGTTAGGTAGATAGGTGGGAAGGAAGGTAGGTAGTTAGGTAGATAGGTGGGAAGGAAGGTAGGTAGGTAGGTAGGTAGGTAGATCGGTGGGAAGGAAGGTAGGTAGTTAGGTAGATAGGTGGGAAGGAAGGTAGGTAGGTAGGTAGGTAGGTAGGTAGATCGGTGGGAAGGAAGGTAGGTAGTTAGGTAGATAGGTGGGAAGGAAGGTAGGTAGTTAGGTAGATAGGTGGGAAGGAAGGTAGGTAGGTAGGTAGGTAGGTAGATCGGTGGGAAGGAAGGTAGGTAGGTAGGTAGGTAGGTAGGCAGGTAGGTAAGGTAGGTAGGTCGGTAGGTAGATAGGTAGGTAGGTAGGTAGGTGGGAAGAAAGGAAGGTAGGTAGGTAGGTGGTAAGGAAGGTAGGTAGATAGGTAGGTAGGTAGGTAGGCAGATAGGTAGGTCGGTGGGAAGGAAGGTAGGTAGGTAGATAGGTGGGAAGGAAGGTAGGTAGGGAGGTAGATAGGTGGGAAGGAAGGTAGGTAGGTAGGTAGGTAGATCGGTGGGAAGGAAGGTAGGTAGTTAGGTAGATAGGTGGGAAGGAAGGTAGGTAGGTAGGTATATAGGAAGGTAGGTGGGAAGGAAAACTTCAAAGTGTGGCTGTACTGATGGCTCGCTAACTTGAAGCAGCAGTTAGTGCATAAATATCTCCATCATCAGTGCATGCTTTTTTTTTTAGCAAGGGTGGATCCAGATCCAAGAGCAACATACTCTTTGTGACAGGAAGCATCAGGATTTCTGGGTAATTTGGTCTTAATCTTGAGAAACTCTAGCACTAACAATACAAATGGTGTGAAATAGAAGCTACCAATCATCTTGACCATGGTCCCATTTGCTAAATAGTAATTATATCAAGGTATCACTACTATCAAGGTAGGGTTACTATTATGTGATACCATTAAGCTCTGAATGTAAAGATCAAGACTCTAACAGTGAAATCTCCCACAGTCCCAATACTGTCTTTCTGACTGCATCTTGTTTTCCTCACCGTTGTTCCACTGGTAGTGGTCAATGTTATCCAAGACTGGAAGAGAGGATGGCAAAGAGACAGACAGTCGATGAATGGAAGAAAAGAAAGAACTGTAGAGAGGGAGGGAAGTGACTACACACACACACACACACACACACACACACACACAGTCTTACCCTCCATGGCATATTTCATGTCCTGGGCAAACAGCGTCCACATGACCTCAGCACTGACTTTACCCACGTTGAGTTCCTGAGGAAACCTGGGGGGAGGAAGAGGTTGGGTCAGCACAGTTGACCAGTGTGTGTGTGTGTGTGTGTGTGTGTGTGTGTGTGTGTTGTTTCTGCTTGATTGAATCTTTGTCTGGATATTTGACTCGCTAGCCGATGCTGTGGGTTCATGTGTGGTCATGTGTGGTCATGTGTGGTCATGTGTGGTCATGTCACCAGTAGCTCGGGGTGTTCAAAACTTTTCAGCCTGAAAATGAAATTCAGTTTCAGTGTGGGACTATTGGAAACAGATTGATACTCCTGCCATATTGAGACCCTTCGACCCTGCAACAGGTTCACTCCTGTAGTCATAGATTAAAGGGGGGGGATTTTTCATTTTCTCAGCAATATTATGTCATTACCTGGCATGTATGAAGTAAAAATAATAATAATAATCTTTTAGAATTTATTTTGCAGCATTTCTCCTCCACCAAGACATTTGCAGGCTGTTTTTCGGGACTTGGCGTACAAAAGCAAAATGAACCTCTGCTCTGATTGGCTGGCTGTCCTGGGGTTCCACGCCCCTTTCTCTAGCTCCACTCCGATTGGCTGGCTGTAGTGGGGCTCCACTCCCCCTTTTTTTAGCCCCAGAAGAGCTGACTGGTTGATTTCAATTAAGTCCAGTGTATAATGCTGCGTGCACGTCATATTGGAAGAAGTGGAAGAAAAGGAAGACTTGACGCCCCCGTCCAAAATAATTCATATTTAGGAATTTAAACTCAACTGCAGCAGATGATGCCAAGTGGGAGACATCGGAGAAAACTACAAAAAAAATCCCATTTGTCCTACTTGTAATTCCCACTAGGAGGCTGTGTACAGTTTTTCCCATTCAGCAGCTCGTATTTACAGTAAATCTAACAGGATGGCATGCGAATACACTGGAGCAACATTTAAGTGGCTTGGAAAAGGGGAGATGTCCCGATTAGGAACTAGGGCCAAACACCGTGAACGCCCCGGTAGGAAACACCTACTGGTTGATGATGGGCGTGTAGGAGTTCTTGTCCTCCTCGATGATGGAGACGATGAGGGTGATGAGCTTGGGCCAGAAGTCCAGATTCTGAATGCTCGGGCCTTGCTCCTCCGGCTGGCTCTCCTCCTTCTTCTCCTCCTCTTCCTCTTCCTCTTCCTCTTCGTCTTCCTCGTCCTCGTCCTCGTCATCCACCAGTCCTCCCTCCTCTTTCTTTTTCTTCTTTTTCTTTTCAGGCTTGGGCTACACGAGTAAAAAGAGACAAAAGATAAAACAGACAGTTAGTTTAGGACATTAGGGTTTCAGTCCCACACTTCAACATGAGGCTGGATGATGAACTATAATGGGTATAAGTAGGACTCAGAATGTTTTCTACCCTCCAACCTAAAAGATCCACTTCTGTCTCACATTGAATCAGATATGTAATATTATTACTTTCCTCAGTAACAAGTAGTGTAACTAATTACTACAGCTTCAGTAATAATATCACAGTTACCAATCAGGGAAATGAATCATTTTTCCATCACCGTTCCACATTTAATTGGAATGAGCCAATCATTTATCTGGGTCATCACTAAAGGACACGTCACACCACACACTGGGATTAAAGATGGATGGAAGTAATCCCATTACTCCATCCCATATCAAGAAGAAAGGCGACAAAAATATTGTCAGTTGTAAACTATGGCAGGTACTCAGTCAGTCAGAGGAAACAATCAGTTCACAACGAGTAGTGTAACACATTACTTCTCCCAGGGAGTAATAAGTAAAGTAATATATACTTTTGAAACGAGAGGAGGAATATATTTTTTGAGTAAGGAGCTCAACACTGATGACCTGAATCCATTGAACTTAATGACACATCGTCACGTCTCACGCTGGCCCTCCTCAGCCGGTCCAGACAGGATCAGGACTACAGGACTACATGACACCATTCTTAACAAGGATCTGTCAGGATCAATCACTTACAAGATTATTCCCCCAAATTACTGAGGAACACTTCGTTTTCAGAAACTCCATTTTTGTACAATCAGACTCTGAGACTTTCCTGTTAATTACTTTCCACCAAACTCAGACAGACGTGATTCATCTGGACATTCAGTTCTCTTCTCAATAACCAACATTAAATTCAGTGTTCTGGAAGTGATTTCTGGTATCTCTAGGCTGTTGGAGTGAATCAAGGTTAACCCAGTGTGTGTGTGTGTGTGTGTGTGTGTGTGTGTGTGTGTGTGTGTGTGTACATTAATATAAATGATTGGAGGAAGCAGGATTCAAAGACAGTTTCTGCCTGATCCTAGAAAGTAAAAGGTCTTTGAGGAACCTGGAGGGGAACACAAGCTCTAGTGAGGAAACATACAGGTACAGGTCCTTATTGGCTCCTCTGGATCTTAGACAAACCCCCAATGAACCTTTGGTTTTTAGAGTGTAGGACAATGGAAATACATCATCCACTGGAGTATCTCAGAAGTCAGATATATAGTATAAATAATCCTTTTCCCTTGTGTGGAGTTGCTTATAATGGTGTTGCAGTTAGGTCACACTTTATTATTTATTATTAACTTCATAAACTTCATTTACTATCAAGTGACTATAATATGTCACTAAAAAGTCAACTGAGTTTCAGGTGAAACTCACAATAGTGTGAAAATTAATCTTAGGTAAAGTCTGGGTTCGGCTAAAATCACGGTTAGGGTTATATAGGTGACATGAAACTGAACATCTACGTTTTGTCACCTGATAGTTAGTTGAGTATCAACACTCTCCAAATAAAGCATTAGAGTTAAAGATCACTTCAGTGGTCATTTTTAACATCCTTTGTTTGGTAATGGATTACTTCTGATAGGAGGAGCTGATGACGGCTCCATTAACGGGTCAGGAAGGAGCTTCAGTCAAAAGACAAAAACTGCGTCAAGTTTTGCCTTAAGAACCGACAAGAGAGGCTGAATTTATCTCTGCATCCATCTCAACCATCCTGCACCAGATGAACCCTTGAACAAGATGCTGAATCCATTACCATCACACTGCTAACCCTGACCTCTGACCTCATTACCATCACACTGCTAACCCTGACCTCTGACCTCCCTGCAGGGGGGCAAGCAGGAAAGAGAACTTCCTCATGGGAGCCTCAAAGACTGACACTATTACATCCTGACGGGGAAATGAAACACCTTAGTGAGAGATTTAAAAGGATCCTTTTAAAGCCCCGGTTGCTCCCCGGTGTGTAGATGCTCTTAACGGGTCGGTGTGTACCGACTGACCGGTTGGGCGACGGGCTGGAACTGGCGGTTGTAGAGCTCCAGACAGTTGTTGAAGATGTACTCGTAGGTGGAGTTGAGGCAGGCCTTGACGCAGTCCCTCACCACGTGGGCCGCCCTGGGGGGGCTCTGCAGCTCCAGCACCTACAGGACCGGGGAGAGGGTCAGGTACAGACATGACATGACATGACATGACATGAAATGACATGACATGACATCACGGATCACAGACTGACTCATGTCTCTCAGAGTGAACTCCAGGGCTAGTCTGTTATGGGGAGATTGATCCCTCTCTGGGGTGTGTGTGTGTGTGTGTGTGTGTGTGTGTGTGTGTGTGTGTGTGTGTGTGTGTGTGTAGGTATGAATGAATGAATGTCCTTTTTAAATGTTATGTCTATGACTCTCTGGAACATCTATAATATAAAGTGTCTTTGAGGAAGGATTCTTCAGATTGAAACCAAAGGGAACCTGAGGAGGTTCCTTGGAGACCCTGGTGGAACCTCCTCAAACCTCTGGTAGTTCTTCAAGTTCTTCAAGGTTCTAACAGCGAGGAACCCTGAGGTGCTCTGAACCACATGACCCGTAGCTTTCAGACTGTCGTACCTTCATCCTGAAGAATGTGATGCTGGTGAGGAGATCCACCGTTGACTTGAGGTCCTGGAGGCGAGGATTGCTGCTGGCCGGGAAGTTGTTCTGGACACACACACACACACACACACACACACAGTACATACACACATACAAGCAGAGAGAACTTGTTAACTGAGAGCGGGAATGTCAAATACTTCTTGAAGAGATTTTCAGTTATGTGACGGAAGATGCTGAATTCACACACACACACACACACACACGCACACACACACACACACACACACGCGCGCTATGAATGGATGCAGACCGATTGACCCGTCACGAGGATTGGCTGAGGCTATAGATCTAGACGTGGTGAAGAAAAGGACGGCTAAATGTGGCGACCTACCCGGTACATGGAGAGGTCGATACGCAGCGAGTTGTGGAGTTGATCCAGGAGCTTCACGAACCGATCTCTCTGTGTTGAGGAGGAGAGAGAGAGGGAGAGAGAGAGAGAGAGAGAGAGAGAGAGAGAGAGGGAGAGGGAGAGGGAGAGAGAGAGAGAGAGAGAGAGAGAGAGAGAGGTGGTGTGGTCAGTATATATGAGTATTACTGTAGCAGAGGATAGAACGGACAGACAGAAATAAGGCAGAAAAATAAAAGTGTTTGTTTTTGTCTGAGAAAGAGAGGTGGAGGGGCGAGAGACATAGAGACAGAGAGAGAGAGAGAGAGAAAGTACTTATTTATTTTTGCTAAATTACGATGTGTCTGATTTAAAAGCTGAATGGAAACAGCAAAATCCTCAATGTCACAAATAAAGTGTTTTGTCTGAAACCCGTTCTGACATTTCATCAGAATCAGTTCACCACATGTTCATGATGTCTGGATGTCATCAGACAGACCGTTATACTTCCAAACTCACAATTTGTCAAATCATAACAGCATCGTCTTGACACAACTGGTTCAGTTTCCAACCGATGCTCTGAACAATAAAAACCTCCCAGAATCCTCCTGGCCCCGTCGCCCCCCCGGTGACCAGCAGCCCGTCAGGAGCTGACAGTGAAGAACGATACTCGCCCAATACGGATCGATTCATGAAAGACTGATTTGATGTGTTTGAAGATTTATTTGCTTCGACCAGGCTGATGGAAATGCACCTAATTCACTTCACACACACAGAGGAATATATAGAGAATCCATATGCAGTGTGTGTGTGTGTGTGTGTGTGTGTTCAATAGTGACAGACTAATAGCAGGTTTGGTTCTCAGATGCATCATGATTTTCTTTTGTCCGACTGGATCCTTCAAGTTCTTGTACTGACATTAGAACCTTATTTTACACCAATAGAACAAGTTGGTTCTGCAGCTCAGCTCTGACCAAACCTCTCTCCACCAGCTCGCCAGGGATGGAGCTTTAACCAGCAGTCTTTCTACTGCAGTCAAGTGAGCAAGTAATGTGTGAATAGAATGTAACTAATAATGCAGATAGAACGAGTGTTACAGTTATGAGAGTCATGACCTGGTTATAGAAACCAAGGAGAGAGAGAGAGAGAGAGAGAGACAGAGAGAGACAGAGAGAGAGAGAGAGACAGAGAGAGACAGAGAGAGAGAGAGAGACAGAGAGAGCGAGAGAGAGAGAGAGAGAGAGAGAGAGAGAGAGACAGAGAGAGAGAGAGAGAGAGAGAGAGACAGAGAGAGAGAGAGAGGGCGAGAGAGAGAGAGAGAGAGAGAGAGACAGAGAGAGAGAGAGAGAGAGAGAGAGAGACAGAGAGAGAGAGAGAGAGAGAGAGACAGAGAGAGAGAGAGGGCGAGAGAGAGAGAGAGAGAGAGAGAGACAGAGAGAGAGAGAGAGACAGAGAGAGAGAGAGAGAGGGCGAGAGAGAGAGAGAGAGAGAGAGAGAGAGAGAGACAGAGAGAGAGAGAGAGAGAGAGAGACAGAGAGAGAGAGAGGGCGAGAGAGAGAGAGAGAGAGAGAGAGACAGAGAGAGAGAGAGAGAGGGCGAGAGAGAGAGAGAGAGAGAGAGACAGAGAGAGCGAGAGAGAGAGAGAGAGAGAGAGAGAGAGAGAGAGAGAGAGAGAGAGAGAGAGCATTGATTAGGATTTACAGGCTGTCTTGACTTATAGAGCCGTCACAGTCGGCACTTTTACGCATGCACACACACACACACACACACATACACACACACACACACACACACACACACACACACACACACACACACACACAACCCCTGTGTCCTCAAAACGCTCGGACAAAGATAATAGCTCAATTTTGACCTTTAAAAGATAAAAAAATAACACACTGTCCTTCCCCAAAGCAAAGCCACCACCTCCTCCCACACACACACACACACACCACTATCCCACCACCCAGCAGCCTTCTCACATATTAGTAATAATCAAAAACCATAATGATAAAACTGATTCTCACCCGGCTGAGGAACGGGACTACCGCCACCAGGAGTGTGACGGTTCTAAACCCAGCGAACACGTCTGAGGGACATTGTTTGGTAATGGATTCTCGGTGAGTAATTGTTGTAATTGCTGCCAAAAACAACAAAAAATACTTTGTTCCTAATGTTTGTTCCTACTGGCAAAATTCACTCTAGCACCGACATGCCTGTACTCTCTCCAACACACACACACACACACACACACACACACACGTACAACATAAGGGGCATGGTCATTAAAACCTTCGGCTGATCAGCTGAGAGTTGAATTAAGAAGAGGAGAGGGATATGGGTCCGCTGGGTGGAGAGGAGGGAGTCACAGAGAGGTAAAGAGAGAGAGAGAGAGAAGAAGAAGAAGAGAGAGAGAGACACAATTTAGGAATCATCACCTTATCTCCATAGCAACCGGTGCCTAGAAATCGGCTTGGTTTGGCTCACACATTAAACACAAAGGAATAAAAACCCTGAACAAGAGAAAGAGGGAAATAATGTGTTTTTCTGTCTGGGAGGAAGCACAGCGGGAGTAGAGGAGGTGGAGAGACAGACAGACAGACAGACAGACAGACAGACAGACAGACAGACAGACAGACAGACAGAGTGACAGACAGACAGACAGACAGACAGACAGACAGACAGACAGACAGACAGACAGACGGACAGACAGACAGACAGACAGACAGACAGCAAAAACACACCTCTCTGCTGCCTGGCTGTTAAGTCTGAAACCCCAAATAATAATAATAATAATAACAATAATGATGATGATGATGATGATGGTAATAATAACAATAACAATATACATGATTTAATCTTTTCCAAATCACTTAATTGATGGACTGGACAATATGACGCCTGAATGACCCCCCAGGGAAACTAGGCAGTAATGGATACAGCAGAGAAACACAGATGGATGTTGGATGTCAGAAGGTCTGACTTCATCTTCTACATGTAGTGTGAATGTTTGCCAATAAGAAATGAAACAGTAAACTGATCAATTTCACCATGATGTCACGGCTGCTCAGCCTTCACCCTCACTTTCCCCTGTTTCCTAGTCTTCGTCTTGTTGCTGTCTCTCTCTCTCTCTCTCTCTCTCTCTCTCTCTCTCTCTCTCTCTCTCTCTCTCTCTCCCTCCCTCCCTCCCTGCAGGTTGGTGGGCGTGTCCCTGAGAGCTGATTCCAATCCCTCATCTCCCCCTGTGTATATTAGCTCCGCCCTCATACATGCTCACTGCTTGTTTGTCTAGTATGCCTCCTGCCACTATACTGCCGTTAAGTTCCTTGTCTGCATTTTCCTGTATTTGTACTGCGTCTCCTTACTCTCTGCCTCCAGCCTGGGTCTGCTTCTGGGTCCACCAGTACTCGATCATTCAGGTTGATGTGATGTTCCCTCCCTTATAAAGGGGGGAGAGAGGACGGCATGAGGGAGCTGCTTTTCTATTAAACAGACACCCATGTGGAAAATGGCTCAATTCAGTGAAACGTAATGAGACAAAAAAACGTAGCGACACATCCAGCGGGGGTTATTACCAATCTGCCACCCCAGAAATAGACCCACGTCTCTACAGCCTATGGTGAGCACAAGTCTGAATGCCATGACCCATCAAAGCGGCGATGCGCTGCCTGCAGTCTCTCGTCTATCACCGAGGTGTGAGAGAACCCAGCGGGGGGCCTGGAGCCAGGACAGAGGACGGCGTGGGTTTGAGGCGACGGTTGGCAGGGATCCCAGGAGTCATTAAGAGCTGCCGCTAGCTGCCAACATCCTCATCTGGCTAAAACAAGTGTTCAAGATATATTATTAATAAATATTACGATGATGAAAGAACACCTACTGGCTCTCAGCAAGTCATCCTCGCTGAAGTCTATTTGAGACAGATACGTCAAACCCAGAGTCTCTTCAGATCGTACTGTAGATTTAAGGCTGAGCCAAAGTTTCTGTCAACGTTCTGCTATGTGTTGATTCAGTGTGTTCATATGTGTTGGGTGTTTTATGGACATGGTTCCCAGTAAGAATCATAAAGTTAGGCATGTGGGCATGAGTTTTAATATATTATTAATAAGCATTATGAAGGCAACCTGTCAGATTCATTACAAAGAGTTCATCTTTTAGGAGTTTTGACCACAAGATGTCACTATTCACTCTCTGCCATTCATTTCTATGGGGAAAAAAATAGGAATAAAAGCTAAATATCTTAAAGAGTATAAAAAATCTAAAAGGTTGAATAATGCAGAAAAACATCTGGAGAGATTAATAAGACAATAATGAATATAGGTATTATAGGTAACCTTATTTTATCCTGTAACTGTAACGCCTCCCTTGGGCCAATCGGTGCCATTGAAAATGTTGAAGTGCAGTGGTGAGATGCAACATTTCCTCAGGCTTCGTCAATATCCAATCAGTGGTGTCGGAGATATCACGTGACCGATGAACAAAGGCAGGAAAGGAGGCTGCTATGGCTGAACTGTTAACACTGTTTTGGTGTGCAGCTTCATATACTGAGCTCGTCCTCAGTAGAACAGAGTATTGGAAAAAGAGATATCTGAAACAGGAAGTTGTGTTGTGGGTGAAGGTCCCTTCCTGTATGTCAAAATCAATGGTCGGATGAGGTGGATGTGTTTCCAAATCAGGTTACATGACACATTGGCCCAAACAGTCAGCTAAACTAAACAAGAAACAATTGTTTATTGGGTTTGTTGGCGAGCTAACTAGCCTAACTAGCCTAACTAGCCTAACTAGCCTAACGAGTTAACGTGACTTCTTGCCACTACTAACACAAGCTAGTAGCTACATAATATTAGCTAGCGGTCAAATCAGATGTGTTAACTAGACAGTGATGGTTAGCTGACCAGATAATATGGTTAGCTAGCTAACAGTTCCCATCATGATCAGTTCCCAATCAGCTATTCTCGGCCATTTTTGAGCCAGAGGGTGCGTTATGTCACCTCTATAGAGGGTACATCGATTTCCGACACTGTACAAGCGCGCCCCCTAGTGGTCATACTAGCCGACAAGTCGACTAGCTGGCTTTTCACTGCGGCCCCTATAGTGTGTATGTGAGTCTGGTGGCCGCTCACCCCGAAGTTGGAAGCAGCGAAGCGGTCCTGAGCGGAGACGTTGGTGTAGACGGTAGGGTGGGCGTAGAAGGCGTTGATGTTGGCCAGCAGGGTGCTCATCACCGCTGGCAACCCTGACAGCATGTACTTTGATGACAGGCAGGAGAAATGGCTGAGGAGAGAAGGGATGGAGGGAG
Source organism: Hoplostethus atlanticus (assembly GCA_034670405.1). Classification (NCBI taxonomy): domain Eukaryota; kingdom Metazoa; phylum Chordata; class Actinopteri; order Trachichthyiformes; family Trachichthyidae; genus Hoplostethus; species Hoplostethus atlanticus. Next base: position 1,380,714 of record JAXDDX010000042.1, on the reverse strand, counting down.
GGAGAAAGGGAGAGAGGGAGGGAGAGAGGGAGAGTGGGATGGAGGGAGGGAGGGAGAGTGGGATGGAAGGATATTGAGAGGGAAGGATAGGGGGAGGTTGGAGGGGAGGGAGGGAGAAAGAGGGAGAAACAGAAAGGTGGGAGGGATAAAACAAAACTGCATTATGTGGAGACAGAGGGAAAGCACCACATCACCATGACGTCACTGTTAACCTGCCACAACACTGCAGGCATCATTTACTGAAGGAGACCGATTCCTCTCGGGGGCGGAGCCTAAACGCAGCAGTACTGCAGTAAAACTTCTACAATGAGTACAACGGCTCCCGGTGTGTTTCAATCACCCTGATATTGATCGGCTCGTATCTTCGTTCCCACTGGGACGAAGTCTGGGCCACTTCTGGTTGAATTTACAACTTCAATTTACCCAGTATGCCTTGCTGCGCAATATCGCTGTGTTATAGGATTGTGCTCCCTTTCATCACACACACACACACACACACACACACACACACACACACACACACACACACACACACACACACACACACACACTGGGCTTACGTCATGGCCTGGTAGATGGACTCGATGCCGTAGCGCATGGCGAACTCGTCCACGATGTCCTGCTGCACCTCGTCGAAGTAGACCTTCCACGCATCGTCTCCGCTGGCCGCCGGGATCTTCACCACGCCGCCGCCCTCCACGTCCGTCGAGAAGTGGAACATGTTCTGGACAAAGAGAGAGAGAGGAGGAGGGACGCGTGGAAAACATGTATGTGAGTGTCTATACCTCCGATGTGCACTGTTTACTGTCTACTTGGTCTTGAATAGGACTTGGTCTGCTCTGGTTTCTGTCTAGACTTGGTCTCCAGCCCCTTCAGACCTGGTCTTTAAATTGACTCAACCTGGTGATTATATGTGTGTGTGTGTGTGTGTGTGTGTGTGTGTGCGTGTGTGCGTGTGTGTGTGTGTTACCTCGTGAAGGCAGGTGTACTGGACGTGGTAGGGTGCCACCTTCTCCTCGCCTTCGATCTCCACGCTGATCTGCAGACGAATGGCGCCGGACACCGCTGACTTGTCTGTTCTCTTTTCTGTGGGTGGACACACACACACACACACACACACACACACACACACACACACACACACACGCACGCACGCACACACACACACACACACACACAAAGTTATTGTGAAATGATACACAGGTTTCAGTTGGGTTTCTAGGAGGACATTGACAGCTCCTACTGCTGCACTGACAAGAAAACACACACACACACACACACACACACACTCCTATACCCCACCTACCCTAACCCAAACACACACACACACACACACACACACACACACACACCTACCCAGGTTGTACCAGACGTCCATCTCTCCGCTGAGTGTCCGGACCTCGATGATGCTCTGGCCCAGGAAGTCGTCCGACTCCCTCTTCAGGCGCTGCTTCACCCGCGACTTGATGTCGTCGTCTTCGTCCCAGACCCGCAGCTTGACGCGGTCCGACGAGTTGTGGCACTTGCTGTGGAAGAGGAGGGTAAACTCAGATGCAAAGAACCACCAATAACAACACAAGCTATATGTTCAGAAAGCCTGTTCTTATAACCTACATCTGTCTGATTCTACTTTCTATGATGAATACCAGGGTTACCATGATATTTAAAAAAACATATCATGTAGCGGGGTCGGAGGTCATCCTCACCCAGGATTTTATTTTGTTAAAAAAAAGAGATTTCCCCTCTAAAACTGTTATCTGTTATTAACTAACAAGCTGAACTCACAAGCTGAACTTCTCCTCCCAGACGGGGTTGAGGTTCCCGTAGATGGTCTTGGTCCTCTTCTTGGTCTTGCCCACCTGGATGGTGACGTAAGGGTCGCTGGAACCCGTCCTGTCCTTGGCCTGGAGACCCTGGGCACTGACGACTGATCACACACACACACACACACACACACACACACACACACACACACACACACACACACACACACACACCAAGATTGTGACTTGAAAATTGCATAAGAACACCTACCACTCACCTACACTTCGCTCTCTCATTCAAACACAAGCCAACACATGCAGCATCACCCACACAGCCTCGTAACACAATACTGGTGAGTCACTGCAGGCAGATGTTGGGTAACAGGATTCCTCACCAATTAACTCAGACAGTGAAGTGCCCACAACCGTTGTCGCCCGATGTTCTGCTGCTTTGTCTAACAAGTGCTGCTACAATACCTTGAACAAGACAGGAGCTGTGGCCTTGCAGGGGAGGAAAACCCGCCAGGAGAAACAACAGTTCAGTTCAGTTTGTCTGTTTGTGTGCTGACGTTGAGTTTAAGGGTATTATAAGGGAATTACCAATGGGGAGAAATGTTCGGCAAAACTTTGGTCCGTGGAGGCTTCTCTCTGTCTGGCTCTTCTTCTATCAGAGTGGAAATAAAACCTCCTTGGCAGACTGCGATAACAGGCGTACGCACTCAGACAGTTGGGAGATAATTCTTTGAGATGGAGGGTTAACTGTGCTGCTTGTTTCACTGAAGGCCAGTTTCATCAGCTGCAGCCCAACAGCGTAACCCAGCTTGTGACTGGAGATCTGCCAGGTCGAATCCCTGCTGGGAAGATCCGGGTTGGGGGACGTGAAAAAGACACGCTGGCCTCAAGATGCAACTTTGATCCATTCATTTTCTCTTTTCATTGTCAGGGTGACGGGGGGCTGGAGCCTATCCCACCCTGGACATTAAATACATTAAATACATTAAAATAAGAATCAATAAATAGGATATATTAAACCATATCAGTCAGTCTCCCTGTGGTTTCATGCCTAAATCCCTCTGTTTGCCTGAAACTGGCTTTTCAATGATGCTTTTGGGCCATGAAACATCTGCTGTGGGTGCAGCCAGTTGTTGCTAAGCAGAGGGAAGTCACGGCAGTGAGAAACCCCAGAACAGCGAAGCTACATGCGTCGCAGGAGAGACGCTTTTACTGCAGATTGGCTGCATTCTTCATCTGCTGCTTCAACGCCTGCTTTATGGATGGCAGCCACCTCAGCCTCAGGATAGATGCTGTTTCAAGGTAGACAGCTCATCAAGATGAGTGACAGGTGCTGGGGTGGGAGCTTGACCAGCTAAGAGGGAAGAGGGCGGGACTAAAAATACATTTCCTGCCTGAAGGCAAAAAGTTAGATTGGAGCTTTAAAACCACTTTTGGACATGCAGCAAGCAAGCCACATACAGAATCACTGTTGTTAAAGGGCCCTGCTAATGCATTTATCCTCTGTTAATATTGCAGGCAATTATTTCTTGGATGTAACAGTACACAGTAGAATCAATCAAATGAACATATCAGAAACATCCAATAGATGAAGAGAGCAGCAAGAACCCAGTCTTTTTTCAGCTTTTTCAGCTTTGGGGAAGAAGCCAACGTGGTGAAAAGTGGGACTTGATGTCTACATCTGTACACAATTTGGTTTAGCCTTCCTGGAATATGAACAAGTGGACCCAAAGAAGACCAGGAGTTCATTGGTTTAAACCAAGAGTGGGCGGTACCCTATACTGGTACCTATTATGTCAGTGCAGGTGACTGACACAGCACTTGTCTGTATGAGGGGAGTTATGATTAAGGGAAGAGGTATCCCCTAAACAAATCAGTGTTCAGTTCTGTCTGTCCAGGGCCTCTTGGCTGACAGATGACAGTCAGTTGGAGTTTAATTCCATTCTCACTCCAAGTACAACAACTGAATCATGGAGAATGTACATCTCTATAAACCCGCAATTAAAGCTCTCCTGCCCCTCACAGACAATATGAACGTTTTCCAACAAGCCTTGCCAGTAAATCATTGGTTTACAAGGCAGCGTATAGGAGTGACCGCTGATTTCCACCAATCAACAAAAAGACTTTTTTGGCACACCTGAGCCTCGTTTTGACCGGGGACTGTGATGGTGTGACATCACTTTTTGAAATGTGTTGAAAGTCTGAAAGGGGAAATGCTGGAGGAGGATTTAAAGAAAGAGCCCATTTCGAAATGTCAAACCCATTCAATTGAAATGATTCATTGGCAAAGAATGTGACATCCATGGGTTCAATGGCAATTCTGAATCAACACTTTAAAGTCCCTTGAAGATTGTAGAGGCAGTAGGTGCGTTGTCTGGCCTTGACGGGCAGAAAATACTACAGCGCCTGACCATGAATGAACTCCAACAAAGCCCCAGAACGTCTCTGTCTCTGTCTCTAATGGAGCTCATCACTGTGATCAGGGAGACGAGGTGTGATTGTTGCCATGGCAAAGCCGCTGCCACTACCGTGTGATGTGTTTGGTTACTATGGTAACAGTGGCGCTCAGGATGACGTTTGGCAAGGGGGCTGCGGGTGGGGGGGGGTCGGTTCATATTAGTGAACTCCCCGATAACTAGTTACGTTAACCCACATTTCAGAACGGACGGATGAACGTGGGCTGGTTCAACTAGATACTGGTATTTATTTACCCAGGGAAGGCTGACAGCTTTCAGCAACACCCTGGCTTCACATTCACACCTGGGAGATGCCCAGCACAACCACAGCCTCCTCAGGTTCTTCTCTTCAAGAGCTGTTGATGGGTTTGCTTTCACCACCCAGCCTCTCCTACGCCGTCCGGGGATTTGAAACAGGAACAGACATGCTCCTCTAACCTCCAGGCTACAACTGGTTAATGGATGATATCGACTGATCACAACTTATGACTTTGAATGAAAAAACAAAACTTTCCTTTCTATGAGCAAATGGGGGCATTGGAGTTGTCTTATAGTGTATATAGTAATAACATCTTTACAACAGTGGTGAGCAGAAGGGAGCTTGTTGAATCCATGCTGGAAGAATTCAGGCTGTTCTGGAGGCAAAGGGGGTTCTACCCGGTACTAGATATGTGTACCTAAAGTAGTAGTAGTAAAGTGTATGTATAGTGGTAGTGGTGTATATATGTATATATAGTTTGCTGTGCCTGCTGAGATGTGGAATATACAGTATTAAATCAAAGTGTCTGATTCCAATGGTGAGAAAAAAGGTGATGCAAACTCTCTGTGCAGATTGTGACAAAAACTGTATATATGTACGACTCCAGTGGAAAATGATGGAGGTGTTTTGACAGTGCCTGTTGCCAAGGCTGCTCTCTGAAATCTGAAATCTAGTCTAGCTAGAGACTAATAGGATGCAGCAGGTATCCAAATCTAAATCTTCACATTGGATCTAACTGTTGAACCCTGACTTTCCATGACGAACAAAAGGTAAAAACTCAGTGGACGTACTGTTGACGGTGATCTTGGCCGACCACTTGGAGGTGCCGTCCAGGACGCTCTGCTTGATGGTCTTCATGTGCTGGGCGTGGACCAGCTTGGTGATGATGAACACCTTCCTGATCTCCTCGAAGATCTCCGGCTTGTTCCTCTCGCGGATCTTCATCCTGTCCTTCATGGCCGTGATGATGTGCTGCGTTCGGTCCTCCGTCCCCGGTCTTGGAGCTCTTCTCCGCCGCTCCTGGAGGGAAGGAGGTGGAGGAGAGATGATCAATGGATGAGCGGTGGACAGGGAGGGAGGTGAAACTACCCAACAGAGAGGGACACTATTGTTCAAGTGAAGCTGAATGATCGACAACATGCAGAAAATGGTGTTCGTTGTTATTTGTGCATCATATTTTAGTGTCATTCTCCTTCTTCTTCATTTTTCGCCCTTTACTTTTGTGGTGAGATGTTTTCATCTGCATTTCTAGTCCCACATGATTAGGTTTCTCTTTTTTTTCTCCAATATTTGTATAATTTGTATAAACAAAATCCTGCTTTTTGCTCTGCCTGATTTCCTTTGCAGTGCCCTGGTCCATAGTGAGATTTCCAACAGAATTGAGGTTTAGTCTCAAGGCTCATGTGTGTCCAGATGTTACTCGTCAGAATAGGATTTAAACTGGTGACCTTGCGGTAAGAACCCAGTCCCCTTGCCTGGGCTTTACACCTCCCCTGGTGTCTGGTGGTGTCTGGTGGTGTCTGGCGGTGTCTGGCGGTGTCTAGCGGTGTCTGGCGGAGTCTGGTGGTGTCTGGTGGTGTCTGGTGGAGTCTGGTGGTGTCTGGTGGTGTCTGGTGGAGTCTGGTGGTGTCTGGTGGTGTCTGGTGGTGTCTGGCGGTGTCTGGCGGTGTCTGGCGGTGTCTGGTGGAGTCTGGTGGTGTCTGGTGGTGTCTGGTGGTGTCTGGCGGTGTCTGGCGGTGTCTAGCGGTGTCTAGCGGTGTCTAGCGGTGTGTAATGGTGTCTGGTGGTGTCTGGTGGTGTCTGGTGGTGTCTAGTGGTGTCTAGTGTCTGGTGGTGTCTAGTGGTGTCTAGTGTCTGGTGGTGTCTGGTGGTGTCTAATGGTGTCTGGTGGTGTCTAGTGGTGTCTAGTGGTGTCTAGTCCTGCGCCACATAAAAGTACGCAAGTTTTCATTCTGCTGATTCACTAGTAAGCACCTTCAACCAGAGAGGGAAATCAGCTGCTTTAGTGTTTGGTTGGAATGAAAACCTACATCCTCTTTGACGGCAAGAAGACCTGCCACCACGTGTGAAGAAAACATCCCAAAAACATGTTAGTGTAGTTGTGACTCCATAAGTGGGGGCAGTAGAGGGACGGGCGAACCCAACCAGACCCCCCACCACCCAAACCTGGAACAACGCCGAAACCACTCCACTCCACTCACTCTGCAGGCAGTCGGCGTTCAGCAGCTCCTGGCATTTCTCGTGCACTTTGACCCCGCACTCGGCGCAACGCATACCCTGCCGGGCGATGCCCCAGAGCAGGCCCTCGCACTCGTAGCAGTAGGTGGGCGTGGTGGCGGTCCAGACCTCGAAGTCGTGGGGCGTGGTGCAGGAGATGGGATAAATCAGAGCCTGTAGAGTCTTCTTGTATACATGGCTCTTCTATTGGAGCAATGGTGGAGGGGAAGGAGGGAGGGATGAGGGAGGGATGAGGGAGGGAGGGGGAGGAAAAGAGAGAAAGAGTGTGAGAGGAAGAAGGAAAGAGAGAAGGTGTGAGGCGTTTAACGAGAGAAGGGGAAAGGCAGAGAAGAAAGGAGGAAAAACAAAAGGGTGTGAGTGATTTAATGAAGGAAGAAGCAAGAGATGGAGAGAGACACAAAGAGAAGGATGGAAGTGTAAAAAAGGAGGAAGTGTGAAAGAATGGAGAAGATGGTGGACAGCAGGGTGAAGGGCAGAGGGCAGGGGAGGTGAAGAGAGAGAACCCGAAAAGAAAAGAAACAAAAACAGGAGGAAGAAAGACACAAACGTGTTCTCGTTCAACTGATGAGCAAATAGAGATGTTGTGATTGTAGAAGTCTTGATGAACTGCTGCTGCACTTTGACTCCTCAAGAGGAATTATTGTAAAAACAAAAACAAGTTTTACAAGTTACAGGGCATGCTCTAGTTACTAGTTGAGAGATATTATATATATTTGGCTCTGCTGCATAACATGCAAGAAATATAGCAGATAGTAGAGTAGCATTAGTACATGGAGGGGGGCTCCTACAACGCTGAAAGATACCAGTATCACTGTGATTATGCTTTTTTCCCTCTTGGCTTCTCCATTGATGAACTGAATATTGCTGCTGTACAATGGATACCGGTGGGGGAGGATGTGTGGGAGGAGTGGAGGGGAGGCAGAGCGGACACCTCCACAGGAAGCTTGAAACACAGATTTCATACTGGGCATATGAGTTAGACACACACACACACACACACACACACACACACACACACACAAAATCTTACTCATGCTCATGCTCAGCCACACACACAAACAAAAGGTGAAGGAAAGTCTTTCTCTTGGATTAAATGCGGAGCACTGAGAATGACGCAGGTTATTCAGGAGTGGTAGTAGTAGTATTATTACTATCAGTAGTGGTAGTAGTAGTATTATTACTATCAGTAGTGGTAGTAGTAGTGGCGGCTGTGGCTCAGGAGGTAGAGCGGGTTGGCCTCCAATCAGAAGATCGGAGGTTCGACCCCCGGCTCCTCCAGTCCACATGTCGAAGTGTCCTTGGGCAAGACACTGAACCCCAAATTGCTCCCGATGGTCAGGAAGCACCTTGCATGGTAGCTCACTGCCATCGGTGTGTGAATGTGAATGGGTGAATGAGAGGCATATACTGTAAAGCGCTTTGGTTAAAAGCGCTATATAAAAAAATGCAGTCCAGTAGTAGTATTATCAGTAGTGGTAGTAGTATTATCAGTAGTATCTCAATCTTCATCATTAGTGAAGTCTATTATGATGTTAGCTGTCCGTCGAACTTCGTTCACTTCCTGTGTAAACAAGACAAGTTACTCTCACAGGAAGAGACCTCCTGCCACTGAAAGGGTTTCAATCATGTTTGGCCACGCCTCATCGGTAGCCGATCTGATGACGTTTAATGTTGATGTTTTAGGCCGTGGTTACACCTGTCTTTTCAATGCGATCTCGGTCATCCGATCACGCCAGGCTGCATGAAGTGACAGGTGTAGACGCACAGAGGTCGCATTGTGTTCGGATCAGCCAGCCACCTCGAGGTGGACGAGCTCTTGTGTTCGGAACTCTGAATAGTCTCGACGCCATCAGGCACCTCAACACGCATACAGCAGGGACACGTCATCAAGTCACGCCCATTTCCCTCCAGTTCTGCCGCGAATTTTGTTATTTACCGGGAGGAAAAGCCATGGATGACGAGAACGATAGCAGGGCCTGGACGAATACCGAAACAAAATATTTACTTGCTTTGTGGGCTGACTGGAATGGACAGTTTCAGTTTCAGTTTCGCGCCGCTGCTGTTGTCTCCTCAATAGCAAACGCCTTGTACGGGCCCTACCGCGACCACACACAATTCTTAACATAAAGTAAAGGAGCATAATCTCCCGCACACCCAGAACCATTTTCAGGGATTGTTGTTATGGTGATTTAAATACTGCGCGGGAACCGGAAATCCGAACACATATCTGGCCAAAGAGCTCGCATTTAACTGTCAAGTGTAGACGCACCACTTGTGTCTTCCGATTAGCAGATTCCGATTACCGAGATCGCATGAAACGACAGGTGTAACCACGGCCTGAGATCAAAGAAACAAACTGTCTGTTATCCAATTATCCACGGGAACGAGAAAATACAGCAGTAAACTACAGAACGACCCAGAGGTGACGGTACATCACCAACAGCAGTTTAACGTGTTAAAGAGCCTGGAGCTGAAGGCCGACTCAGCAGAACAAACAACAACACTACTACAGCGTAATGACAGCAGGAATATACTAGGTGAGAAAAGTTGCAAAAGAACTGTGTGTGTGTGTGTGTGGTGTGGTGGTGTGTGTGTAAATATAAGTTCAAGTTTGTTTGGATCCCCATTAGCCGGCATGGTATCTGTCCACTCACAAGCTCCTCGTCCTTCAGTGAGGTCCGTGTGGCCAATGTGTGGGCGAGGCCAGCCTTCCTGGACTGGATCATAGACTGGAGAGAGAGAGAGAGAGAGAGAGAGAGAGGGAGGGAGAGAGAGAGAGAGAGAGAGAGAGAGAGAGAGAGAGAGAGAGAGGGAGAGAGAGCATCAGAGGACAAAGACAAGAAGCAAGAGAAACTTCAGTAAAAAATGTGTATACTAAATAACACAACAGACTCTTTTTCTGTGCGATGTACTTGTGAAGATCTCTAGCAGAGTAATAAGTATAGAAAAAACAACACACACACACACACACACACCAGCCCAGCCACGCCCACACTCAACGTATTGTATTTCCTTTACTTGGTATTTATACATTTGGTTGTTTTGTTCAGTCCTCCTGTGTGTTCACTTGTTCATTTGTGTCGGTTTCCAACTTAAGTGTTTTTTTTTTGGGGTGGAATTTTCTCATCAGCCCTTCTGGGATTTCTTTGTCTCATCACAACATATCCTTGATTCGTACTGTAACTACCCTTAACCTATCACTGCATGTGCACCAACATTAAACCAAACTACTTCAGTTAAATTTAGACAACTTTAGTTAGGGTTTGGGTTTGGTTCTGAAAACATCACTCACATGTGAAGACCTGTATCAGTCAGGACTCAAACCCGGCTCACCTGAGTTGAAGTCAAGTCCTTCACCCATCCTTTTGTGTCTGCCTGAACTATCAGGTCACGTTTTGGAGTGCAGGTAAACAATGACTGATACCTTTTTGTGTGTGTGTGTGTGTGTGTGTGTGTGTGTTTGTACCACCTGAGTGTGAGCATGCATGTGAAAACCTCAGGCAGCAGATTGAAATGCGACGGCTCCAATCATGACTATTCAGAGAGCTTTCAAAGAAAGAGCGCACAACAAATACCAATGACACAGCAGCTGAACTCCTACTTCACTCATTCTCTTGCTTACCATAGCCTGAGGAGGAGGAGGAGGAGGAGGAGGAGGAGGAGGAGGAGGAGGGGGAGGAGGGAGTGCGCATAGAAAAAGAAGAAGAAAGAAAAGGTTAGACAAACAGGATCAGCAGCGTTCACCTCGACTCAGCTCATGTTATTGTGCAGTGTTAGCTAGAACAGACGTCCTCCATCAATCTATCCTGTATCTGTCGTGTTACGGTTACGCGGTGGAACCAAATTAACTGATTGCAACACAAAACTCTCGTCACCATCAGACCGTTCCTTGTAACCACATGTAACCACATGGAAGCAAAAGGGGCATTAAATAACCCATGACCTTTATCGACCTCAATCGGCGACCAGAAGGAATTGCAGAAGCATTGATAGAACTCATAGTACACAAGTCTCTGGCACAGCACCCCCGTGAGCTACCCTGACTTGACGCAAACAATAAAGTCACATTTTCACAATAGAGTCGAGTAAACTAGCCAATAAGAGCAGAGCTCAGATCAGATTAGAGCAGTCTCACCAGTTCACTGACAAGGGGGATGGGCCTCCTCTTGCGAAGGTCAGGCATGCTGTCGATGCCAAACGGCGTGCTTCCCCTGTACACACACACACACACACACACACACACACACACACACACACACACACAAATGACTGATAGAGATCATGTTAGCAGGTCACTGCCAGCTTTTGGTCTGTAAAGATTAGACTTATTTCTCTCTCTCTTACTCATACACACACACACACACACACACACACACACACACACACACACACACACACACACACACACAGTTACTAACCCGGGCTTGGCCCATGGGTGCTTGCTGGGGTCGCCATCTTGATCTCGGCTCTGAAATAGAGGTCAAAGGTCAAACATTTTAGCCACTTAAAGGTTTACAGCCTTTAATGAAGTCATGATACTTGATCATGCACACAAAACATCATGGGGGAGACGAGGAAGTGGGAACAAAAGGGAGGAGAGAAGAACTGAGATTGGACTAGGTTGGTTGAGTTTCAGTAATGCATGCCAAGCAGGGAATTACGATCAATCGTAAGAGTCCGTCGCATGGATTAGCATCATAAATTGGGTATCACCTTGTAAAGCAAACATGGTCGCCCCCAAAAAACAAACACTCAATATCAGCTTTTGGTTCCTAACAGCATCTGCTTGTTTGTCTGACAGCCAACAAAGAAATAATCACAGAGACGTAACAGAACACACAAGCTGACAAACTCACCATCAATATTATCAATATTTTTCAGCAGTAGTGTGTGCTATTGTGTGCTATTGGCCTATTCCTAAATGGCATTTCTATATTTCTCATTGAAACAACTAAAGTCACATTGATGTTGACCTATAGTAACTAACTAAATACACTGAAAAGCTATTTCATGGGCTCCAAATTCATTCCCAATATAAAAAAAAAGAAATCCTCAACTGACAAAAAGAAACAGCAAAAACAAAATGAAAGTGGTAATCAGGCATGTTTCAAGCATGTACATGAAAAAATGTCATCAAGGGTAGGTACAGAAAGACTGTCTCAATGTCATATTCATACAGTTTAGACCAGTAGAGAAGCTACAAAAGAGGTAACCTGATCTCCATCTCGACTTCCATCTGCAAAACAGCACAAGAGAGAAAAAGAAACAGAGACAGAAAAGAAAGACTGTCATCACTAGTTTGACTCATCATGTGAAATAACAAGAAACGCCCTGGATAATTCATTCTTTACAAATGCTTGGGTAATGTTAAAAGCAGCACTTGGATTTTTCAGACGATCGGATCTTAGGCCATAAATGTTTCATTAACATGTATAATTCATCATGAAAATGACTCTTAATATTTCCCTTCCTCTTCCTCTTTAATGTCAGGCTGGCTTTCCAAGTAGATAATTAATGTTTTGTAATTCAGCAAATGGCTACTGCTGGAGCCTCTGAGAGGAGTGAGGAACTAATGAGTGGCAGGCGATACATTAGTCTAAAGGGGGAAGAAAAGTATGGTATCAGCAAAGACCAACTGGTAAATACCCAAGGGTCCCCTCTGTATTCAATACGACTTTGTGAAAATACTCAAAGTTCAGAGTTCTGGCGATTATGTTTCTATCAATGAACACATCCCACCGTAAATGGGGGGAATGTAAGCGACTCCTTAACCACCACAGAAAGATAATTGGCATCAAGGAGAGACAGGCATTGATCACAGAAATATAGAATGCAAAAGGAACATTTTCTAGAAAACAAGCTGCTTTTTATGGTTACGGGAAGACAAAAAACATAAAAGAAATGGGGATTTATGGCCACTTGAATAAAATAAAATACAAAAAACACCATTGTTGTTTTAGCCAGAAGGCTGGTTGAAGTATGAGGAGTGCGAATAACCACACAGAAAGAAAGAAAAATATACTGTAAGTGTAATTCTCTTTTATCCTCCGACACAAAATGAATGATCAATGATACATTCACCAAATTAAAAAAGCAAAGGAAGTGAGAAAACACGAAACAACATCTCATTCTAACTCAAACTCCAATTAATCCAGTGATGACGACATGCGGTTAGGTGACAAAGAGAGAAAGGCTACCTGGTTCAAAGTCATCCTGAGAGAAGGTGGACATTGTCATACTGGCCAGGTTGCGCCTGGACTCCCTCTTTTCCTGCAGGATTTGCTGGAAGCTCCTGAGGCACTTCAGCCTGCGCGCATCCATCTGACTTAACTCCAGGGGGCACTCCGCTGCATCTCCCTCAGCCTCACCCTCTACTTTTCCCTCTGGGGCTGCAGCAAAGCCTGTGGCTAGTTGCTGTGGCAGCGTTGCCTGGGCTTCTCCCTGCTCCTCTCGATGTGCTGGAGGCTCATCAGCCGAAAAGGGGAATGAGAGGGATTCTGCAGTGATGCATTGCGAAAGCTGGGCTTTAATGGGCAGATCTGCAGGGCCACTTGCAGGGCCCTCTAAAGGGCAATCTATAAGGCCATCATGTGGGGGCAGTATGGCAGTGCTGTTGGAGATTGGGTCAGGGCAGATAGGAAGTTCTTCTGGGCATGGGGGATGCTCAGTGGAACAGGGCGGAAGTTGGCAAGTATCTGCTGACTCCAATATAAGGCTGTTGTTGGCTTCTTCAAGCAAGGGCTCCACAGAAGGATCTGATTTGCCTAGAATATTGCTTTGGCTCAATTCCTCTATGACATTTCTGCCATCTGCATCCACCATATCATCCTGAGGAGTTTCTTCAGATGCTTGGTCAAATGGACATTGGGGATTTATAGTCAAGTCAGCTGCAGGCAGGTCAGAAGGTATTGATATTTCAAACTCTGTTTCCTCCCCAGGAATCTGGGCTCCAGTTACCTCAAGCTTACGCAACGCTCCCCGCAAGGCAGAGCGGAAATCAAGTACAGCTCGCCCTATGCGCTTCACATTGAAACCACCAGCCTGGACATCTGCACTGTCAGAACGAGGGAGGCTGTTTTCTGGGCCTTGGTTACTGGCGTCAATCTCTCGGATGAATGGTGCATCCAAATCAGCCACAGTGCTGCATAAGGATGCCTCAGTCCATGTCACAGCTGCAGACTCTTCATAAGCAGAATAAGTATCTTGATAACTCTCGACTTGACAATCAGTGGTATAGCCCAGGTCAGTTGATGGCCCATAGCCACATTCTTCCACTTCTCCAGCGTGTCCATCAACTGAATGGTAACCAGAACTCTGAGGATAGGAACAGTCAGCAGCACACTGATATCCCAACATGGGGCTCTCAAGATGGGTGTCGGCTGGAACTTGAGTCGATGGCTGTGTTTGAGGCCTTCGTCTCCGAGACTGCCACTCCTCCCTGCTAGAGGTGCTGGCAGGGGAGTTGTAGTGTCGTCCAGAGCGAACAGGGAGATGTTCTGAGCTTCCTGTGGAGCACTGCCCTAATGTTCCATATCCTCCTCCACCTCTGTAGTGATCCCAGCTCCCAACTTCTTCACAGCAAGGAGGGGTCTCTCCTTGATGCTCTTCCAGATTACCCTCCCTGAGGTAAGCAGTTTGCCTATCCCGATGCCACACAGACTCTTCAGTGGCACAGTGTGGTGGTCCAGCACTGCCCCAATGTTCCTCCCCATCCTCAACTCTATGCTGCCTCCTACCATGGCTAGATGATGGCCTCTCTAGGTCTGACTCGGACTTGGAGCTGTGACCAGATGATAGAGAGCTGGTGCTTGGACAGTCTTGACCATCCTGCCGCTCAAGGTAGCCAAAGCTGAGCTTTCTGGCTATAGCTCCTACTGGGATGTCTGAGCTATGGTCAGAGGCATCCTCTGGTTCTTCCAGCTCCTGATGATCTGCTGATTCAGCGCTTAGGAACACAGCACAGCCTTTTGCTCTTGGTTGTGGGAATTCCCTATGGATGCTATGGCGCTCGTTACAGACTGGGGGACAAACATTTGAATCAGACGGTGGCATCATACTCCCTAAACTGCCATAGGCACTAGCGGGCCTTCTGCGTGGCGATGGTCCATCTCTGCACCCTGCTGCCCCAGACCAGGTACCTGTATGTGCCCCTGCACCAGCCTTGTTGCCAGAACGAATGCCTTCAATCTCCATCAATACAGCATCTACACACGATGATACCTCCTCAACTGAACCTCGAACAGAGGTTAGGTAATCCCTAAGGTCAGAGATCTCCTCCTGGATCTTGTTGATCCCCCGCAGCTCTTTGAGGATGTGCTCAATGATGGCACTGGACTCCTCTTCATCTACCCCTAAGCCTTCTTCATCCTCTTCCAGCAGTGTGCCCGGGAGAGCTCTGTTGAAGTTGTAGTCCACACAGTCACCAGTAGAATACGGTCTCTTTGGACGAATACAAGGTGCAGCAAAATCACTTTTGGCTGCCCCTGCAAACCTAGTACCATTCATATCTGATCCAATCTGGTTGTAGTGTTGGGCTGCTCGCTTCTGCTCAGGAGTTGTGCGAACCCCCCCTTTCTGATTTGCCGGAGACCTACTGCTTTTGTGCTGCAAGGTACACGGGATTCTTACACATCCTTCCCTGTTCAGCTCCACCTCTCCTACACAGGGTGGCCCCAGTGCCTCTCCATGTCCCTTACCGTTGGACACTCTTGGAGAGCAGGCTTCTGCCATGGGGCCAACCTTTGCATATATGCCTCTGTGCTCCTTCTCTTCCTCCTGTGCCTCCCCCTCCTCATCCTCCTCAATGCCTGTATAATAGAGGCGGGGATCTGGAACATGGTGATCTGCAGACCCTTGCAGTAGGCGATGGATCTTACCCCGGATGACGAGTGCTACCCTGGGGTTCGGGGCCCTCTTTTTTGGTGGATGGACTTTTGTCTTAGTGCCTGCTTTTGGGGCAACACCTGCTCCATGTTGTCCATTGAAGCGATTCCTGGAGAACATCTTCTCAACAGAAAGGGTCCTTATCTGGCTCCCCACATCATTGGGGAGAGTTACATTCAACGTAGTGCCAGTATCATAGTCCAATAATAAAGCCTGATGGGAGCATATTCAGCCTCGCAACTCAAGGTAATTGGTCCATGACTAAAATGAGAAGATAAAGATTAAACACTTATAAACACTATAAAAACAATAACATATCCTTTCTCAAATTAAAAAAAATGGAAAAGAAGAAAACATTCAAGGAATTACATCCCCATCCCCAATGAAAATAAACCACTTTTCCTTCGTCACAAACATGTCATCAGAACAATCTTGTCCAGATCAAGTATGTCAACTTTAGAAGACTATGAAGTCAATTAAAAATTATATCAAGAGGGCAAGTTTAAGATATAGCAATTCACTTATTCCTCAAAATTTAATTTAACAACTTCAAAGTGAGTAAGAGCTATATTCCTGAACACATTTCCTCTCCTTGCTCAGCGAGCACAAGCGACATATACATGATACGGTCAAGACTGGTAATGTATCAGTCCATTCAGCCAACTATAACCTTCATAAAGTAGATCAGACGAGAACAAGTGGCAGTTGGAAAAGCATGCTGTACAATACTATATAGTTCCTCAGCATAGCACATGTTTTGTCCATACTAATCCAGGGAGCTCGCAGTGTTTTGTTAATGGAAATGGATACTCATTGGAATAATTGGATTCAATTACTGTACATTACTCTGAAGAACTGAGGCACAGAAGAGCACATCTCATTCTAGTGCCAGGAATCGTCTAATTCATCTCCTGAACATTGTGGAATCGCTAATGTCAACTGGACCTTTCAGAGCCAGAGTTTCCATCACACTGACAATGTCAATTAAGTTGTGAGCAGAGTTCACCTGATGATCTTCAAGTGGGTTGTTAGACTGCTGGGGAGTATACATTAAGAAAGTGAATTCCTGAGGGTTACTTGGAAAAGGTAAATGGACTCTATAATTTGCCATCTAATAGCCAAATGATAGGAATTAGCCATATAATGAGTGCTGCATTAATCTTTGAAGTCCAATAAACAGGAAGTGGAGAGTGCATCGCAGTGACGCATGTTCCAGTTCAATCTGAAGTGAATTCAGTCCTCAGGGCTTTCATCACTGTTATAAGAGTAGAAGTAATGATGAAAGGCTGCTGCCACGCTGCTGAATTAAAGTTCCTCTTGAACATAGATGGCCCATGTAGTTGCACTGAATGATAGGTAACTGTCCTTTCCCAATCCATTTCAGTCACTACACTGGACATCTGCTGCTTGCCACCTATGGTAAGATGGGCATTTTCAACAAATAGCCTCTCCCTTGTTCCAGAGAGAACAAGATTAATCTCTCTCTCTCTTTCACTCACACACACACACCTTCACACACACATTAATATGAAGATGTACACAGACAAACTCACATAAATGTTCCTGATACTGCTTGTGCTTTAATAGGCTTTTTACTGTTCCAAACCATCAATAAATGAATTCAATAGCTGTATACAGTTCAGGCCATCTATACTTTGTATTATATTGGCAAAATGTCACCATCACATCCACATTTGTTCAGGTCAGAATTCGAGAGGACGTTTGGCAAGAGCATTTCGTAAGCCATGTGTTGACATACATATGGTCAAAACAATCTCTTAATCTGTGACACGTGGTGAAAGAAAAACTTGTTTTTGTCTCCAAGGTTTGTACAGGGGGAAATCAGTAGCCAACTATCAATGGTCACACTCAGATTGGGCATCATAAGGTGAGCCAGTGTTTATTGTGAAAGTAAATTAGCAAGGCATGCTAATATTTATCATTTATCATTTTGTGTCTGGTTGTATTGATATTATGCCGCGGACATGTGCCTTGTTATTGCATCAATCTGATTAGTGAGGCTCATTAAGGAAGTCATTAATCTGATCTTGACCAGACCACTACTATGTGGAGCGAGTCCATAGGATGAACCATGTTAACCATGTTATCTTAGTATAGAGAACCACTCATGAGAGACGTCTCTGTTTCCAAAGGAACTATAAAGACTTTCAGAGAGAGACAGCATAGAGAGACAGTGACTGTGACAAGGTCTTTCTCTCTCCATTATATCTGTATACAATATATTTGTGTGTGCTTCAACCTATCAGTGTTTTGTGTGTTATTTCAAGATTTCTGAGTGCTTACAGGCAATTTTCCACGACATTATCAGTTGCACACATGATGGTTTTCCCTTGTTTTGAGTTTAATCCGGCTGGTTTCGGGGAATGGGTGGAATTTAATAATGACAATATACATAAAACATTCAAAGCTCATAGTAATCTTTGTCTTTCCTCTTGATGAATGTGTGAATATTGGATGGCTACTTCATTTTTCAGAGGGGGGAATATCTTGGAGCTCTATGTAAGTTGATAAAACTTTGAAAACTATGAAAAGCACTGAATCGAACAAAACATAGGAGGAAACACATAGGAAACCTAATTCTCAAAATGATGAGCAATTGTCTCAAAAAGTCGACTCGGTTTTGGTAGCACTCTGCCTAGAAAGCTCAAATGACACTGATTTTTTTTTTGCTGGGTCTATTTTACTGACAGCTTCCCCAATTGTCAGAATGAGCATCTCATACTCCAAAACTCCAACCAGTCGGGACCAATCACGTCGAAGCACCTCGAAATACTTCAATTATTCACTGATTCATTCTGGGTGATATACACACAATTTACCGAGACACCGGATCTGATGTAACTATCCATTGTGCCATTTAGGGTGAGCTCCTATGTAGAAACAACCTGGCCTGGATGTTAGAGGAGGGGGGGGGGGGGGGGGTAAGAGTGTGTCTGTCGTTGGGGTTATTACATTTAATAAGGAGAACCACAAGAAACAATTTATTTTGAATTGCTTCTATTAGCCCAAACGTTAGTACAAGATGTGGGTACAAACCTGCAGATGAGGACAGTTTTATTTTACCTCATGCTTGCTGAACTACTGCTGCACTTTGGATTAATCTCCAAGAGAAATCAATTGGAAAACTGAATCTATACGCGGTTTAACAACGGTTCTGCTCTGTAACCTTAAATAATACATTTTCTGTAGTTCTAATGCAGGAACTTCTTCAATGACAACCACTGTACCGTACGGCAAAGTCAATGCCGGTGTGAAATGTGTATCAGGCAATCAAATGTTCTCTCACTCTCTCTCTCTCTCTCTCTCTCACACACACACACACACACACACACACGTCCTCCCTAAGAAGTAATGTCACACTCTGCCCACTAAATCGTATTCCTTCCCCTCTTTTCGTTTTAAGTGCTTGTAAAAATCCTTTCAACCTTTCTCCTCAGCTCATATTTTTCATTTATTTTCCTAGAACCCTCTTACATTTCATTCTACGGCCACAGGGTTAACAGGCCACTGTGGCTCTGACCTTTGCACTCCTCACCGTTGGTTGCTTGTAACGTTGGCGACCTAGGAATTGAAGGATATTCTTCTATCGCCGTTTATCGTCAGACTTCTAAAACCAGTAGTGATTGCCTGGTGTGATACAGAACAGGAGTTCCCATACTGTTTATGTCGAAGACCGTGTGGATATGTGTGAAGCCACAGCTGCCTCTTTGGAAAGATGTTGTCCCAGCCACACCCGATCTGAGGAGACCTTTAATGCTGCATAGATTCACAGAATTTGCAGTGTAGCTGGGGATGTCTTTGTGCTTCGTTCCAGTAAATGAAATAACGGCAAAACGTATTCCTTATTTGATTTAGGGACATTCAAGGACACTTTGGGAGCCACTGGTTTAGGAGTCTTAGGAGGCTCTGACTAGGACTGTACTGCAGTCAAAGTTAAATCTCATCCCGAGGGCAGAAGAGTCCATTAAGGCAGATATGGTCCAAATTTGCTCCCATGAGTAGAAACTTTCAAATGGACTCAGGGAAGCTCACTGACAAGCACGGTGAGTCAACTATCAATATAACTAAGCTGCCCTAAGCCGTGGATTTCCTAACCCTTTTCTCACGGTCACATCAGCCATATTAATCTAACATGGAAAAAAGCTCTTGCTTGGCGACCTCACCACCACCGCTGCCTCCTGCTATTATAAGATCTTTCTGGTCCGTCAGTGTGTACGGGGTGGTGGAGAGCAGCTGGCTGATAGCAGGCTCCCAAGCTCCCATCATTCCCGACCAGCCCTGTTGATTAGCAGGCTAAAGGGGCGTGGGAGGGATCGCTGGGCAGGTGCAAGGGTCACTCAGCCACGTCGAGACTCCCAGTCCTCCATGAATATGATGCTTTCTCTGCCTCTCAGCCCGCTCAAAGCCCTCATTACCAAAACCCAAGGCCTGCTATTAACATGACATTACAAAAGATTGCTTCATTATTTATTTTATTCAAAGGTCTGTGTTGATTGTTCCTTCCTCTGCTTTTCTCTACGCTTTTTGTTCAGTGTCTTATTGTTGGCAACTCTCTCTCTCCGTCGCTTCACATTGGGCGCCGGCCAAACAGGGAGGCTTTCTGAGTCGGCTGCAGCGCCAGCAAATGACAAGGAGACTTTGGAGATTTACCTCTTCCTCCCCAGTAAATAATGCTGCGTTCACGTCACGCCGGAAGAAACGGAGGAATGGGAAAGTCGTCGGAATGCCCATATCCAAGATGGCGGTGCTCCTTCTTGTTTTCATGAGGTATTTTACAGTCAACCAATATTATTAACCTCTTCGCAAAGATCTTGAGGGGCAAAGGAAATTGACATCGATTCGCTGCCATGTAGAAAAATATAATTCCCACATGTCCTGCTTGTATTTACTACTAGGGGGCTGATGTGAACAGTTTTTCCCAATCGGCAGCTTGTGTTTGCAGTAAATCCAGCGTCACGTGAACGCAGCATGAAGCACCACAGCCCTCGGTCAGCCCAGCCACCACCAGTAGAAGTGTTCTGGTCGTATCGGTCATGCTGTGACCTTCAGGTGCGGCCATGTTTTACGATCTGAAGCTTGAGGCCGTAAATTTGTGGTGATATGAGAACAAAACGAGGAGAAATGGTTGGAAGAAGTCGTAGGCGCAGCTTCCAGGACCGCTGGCTTCCTCCCGTGACACCGAACAGACACTGTCAGGGTTTCTGCAAGACTCATCAAGCAGAATTTAAGGCGTCTTGGTAAATGGGTTTCTTCTTGCAAAAGTAACCGAGTGTGTATTCTATCTAAAGGCTGTCAACATATTGATCAACACCTAATATGCACTCCTTTAATTGAAAAATAAATCTTGCCCTTCTGTCAATATTACAGTCGGACAATCAAAGACAGCTTCAGCAGCCGCAAAGACAGTTCCCACAACACCTAGCATCAAGAAAATATAGTTTAGTGTTGCTCCTGCTTCCTTCACAATGTCACCATTATAGGAGACCCATTTTCTGCATGACTGCTGAACTACTTCAGGGTAGGTGTGGTTGCTAGTTAGATGAGAGGCAATACAGTTTACAGGATTAAATGCAGGAAGGGGGTCTTCTATGCCTACCACTGTATGAGACACACAACACCAATAAAGGAAAGCATGGGGCCCACATAAAGACTGAGGCCCTCCTATCTATAAATGAACACACCAGCTACAACTGGTGCATGTTTACCATCTCTGCAAAATGACCTTTGACCCTTGAGAGAGGGTAACATCTGTAATCACATCATCTCCAACCTGCTGAAATGCTAGGCGCTAACACTTGTGTATATGTGCGTCTCAATGTGAGGAGCACAAATTAACAAGCTTGTTGAATGTGCGAGTAATGAGCATGCTATTCTGTCGGCAACAAAGAGCCTGACAGAAAATAAATACCGCTATTAGGAAGGGGCTTGAAAAGAATGACAGCTAGAAGAATAGTGGGCAGCTGGTTGAGAAAGAGACAGAGAGCAAGAAAAAGAGTAATAACAGCTGTTTGAAAGAGCAACGAAACAGAGGTAATTTTAGAAACTAAATTGATAGAGCAGGAATGAAAAGGAAAATGTCAACACAATCACATATTTTGGAGATGGAGATGCGAATGATTAACTTTTTATCCATTTAGCTGACATATTATCTGGAGCCACTTACAACGAGTGCACAGTGGGATGAGATTCAATTACTAAACAACCGTCGGTACAAGCGACCGGCAGTAAGGAGCGCAACGATCAGGGCCACAGTGACCTGAGGACGGACATGCTAAACATCACTGTGATGCTAGCATGATGATGTATGAAGGAGAGGAAATAGGAGCTGAAGAGAGGAGGAAGGAGTAGAGAGTTTGTTATACTAAAAGGCACTCAAATGGGATTTTTGTGTTTTGTCTGTCTTTGAAAACGAATACTGGCAAAATAGGGAAAATAAGGAGCCATGCACAGATATTGTTGAGTCAGATAAGAGCACACATGCATACACCCATACACACCCACCCACAGGATTGAGTCATGGCTGAGTGGGGCATTGGCCCTGCTGCCACCTTCATTAGCCTAATTCTCTAATTGATGTATCATCGCCGCCTCCGTCCAACTCCATCAGTCGTTTTTCAAACACACCACACCACGCTCGGACACATAGATCATACAGGAAGACGTAAGTGGCCCTCCATTACACTTATTGAACCCAGACCAGCTCTGCCTGCTGGTGGCGGCATGAGAGGATTCTGTTTGCAGCGTGTACAGATCGCCTTACAAAGAGAAGTGATTCCACTTAAAGGCTCTTGAGGACTCTCCTGCTAGAGCGTCTGTAAAAGCAGCCAGGAGGAGCATCCTGGCACGGCGCATCACCGCCATTCAACAGAGGAGATGAGAGCGAGGGTGGGGGGGTGGAGGAGTGGCGAAGAGTGGAAGGTGTAATCACTTTCCCAAACAAATCCAATAAGCCGGGCCTACTCCCTCTGCTTCCCCCGAGTCGTCTCTCCCTTCCTTCCTCCTCGAATGAGCGTCTGTTCCATGAACCATTTTTGGCCGCCCGCCACCGGTAACCGATGCGAATGACAATGCGGCCTCCTGGGGCTAATCGATTTAGCTTTCTCTCCGTTCAGGAGATGCCAACCGATGATGTCACTTGTAGTCCCCAGCCAATTCAGGAGGAAGCCTCTGTTAGCATCAGGAAGCCGGCAGCGCTAAACAGATGCTTGTGGAAAGAGCTGTCGCTACATGACTGTTTAAAACGTTTCTTTAGCTAGAGTCTTAACTTCTTGTGCTCAGTGCAGACGTAATGTAACACTAGCCTACCTGTGGTCAGCTCCACCAATCAGAAGTACTGTATTAAGACAAGAGTACGTCCTGGCTCAGTTAGCTTGGTTTTGAATCGTTGGACTCGTTAGACTTTGAGACATGAAACATGAAACCAAGTAGGATCAAGTTTGTGTCATAGCTGAATTTAAAAAATACAGCCGTGGAGACTGACTCACTCTTGGAGACTCACCAAAACTTTTCTGACATGATTTTTTATTTGCACTGGTGTGTCGTGGGTCGGAGCGCTGCTGCAGCATTTCTCTGTTCCATCGAAACTTGGCATCAAACACAACCTCTTCCTCCCCTCTGTGTTTGATAGCACTGACTCTTCTTTGTTCGGTCAGTACTTTTTCTCTTCACTTTCACTTTCAGTCTAGCAAAAACCTCCAAGGGCAAGCACACTTTGCCTCTGTCCATTTTCTACTTTACTCCATGAACCAGAGAAACCTATTCAGAATACCTCCCAGTTCACGTGTGGTCATACTGGAGGCCAGATGAACCAGTTTTTCATCAGTTCACTAAAAACTGAGTTAATGTTCTTTCATATGCTATTGTTTTCATTATTGTCTTAAGGGAAAAGCTGTTTGATGAGTTGACTTCACCTTGTCTCTGTTCTCTGTCTGCTTCACCCAGCCCATCCGTCACCAACCTGACACATCATGATATAAACACACATCCTTGTACATCAATCCTTAAGAGGACATCCCATTGACTACATTAAATTCCCGAACCCTGACCTTAACCCTCATCACTACAGATGTACCTACTCTTAACGTCCTAACCTAATTTAATCCTAATCCTAATCTGGCCCCTTGAAGATGTGAGGATCGGACAAAATGACCTCGCTTTGCAAACGTGTCCTCCCTTCAAAGCTCTAAAACTCACAGTACCCACAGTACTGGACACACTGTTTGATTGACAGGTGATCTCTGGGAAGAGCAGTGAGGAACACCACAGTGAGGAACACTACAGTGAGGAACACCACAGTGAAGAACACCACAGTGAGGAACACCACAGTGAGGAACAACACAGTGAAGAACACCACAGTGAGGAACACCACAGTGAAGAACACCACAGTGAAGAACACTACAGTGAAGAACACCACAGTGAGGAACACTACAGTGAGGAACACCACAGTGAAGAACACCACAGTGAAGAACACCACAGTGAGGAACACCACAGTGAAGAACACCACAGTGAGGAACACCACAGTGAGGAACACCACAGTGAAGAACACTACAGTGAGGAACTCCACAGTGAGGAACACTACAGTGAAGAACTCCACAGTGAAGAACACCACAGTGAGGAACACCACAGTGAGGCTGTCTCCTCTACCAGCCACTTTGGGAGGCCAGCAGCCGTCGAGGTCCAATTCCATTCTGAAAATCAGATTTGGCAGCTGAAGTAATGAAAGTGCTCGGTGGTTTTTGGAGTATATCAGCCGCTGTTCTCCCCCGTCTCCGTCTCTTCACTGCAACCTGTCCAACACCCAACACCCTTTTCATCCACAACAACAAGCCTCCAAAACCAAGACGCCCTGCCGCAGGGGGAAATCTGTAGACGGTTAACTTTGACAACAAATTAAATGTTGGCTACTGAGCAGTTGGGCGTTAAATGGACTGCATTTTGGACTGCATTTATATAGTGCTTTTATCCAAAGCGCTTTACAGTATATGCCTCTCATTCACCCATTCACACACCGATGGCAGTGAGCTACCATGCAAGGTGCTGGCCGGACCATCGGGAGCAATTTGGGGTTCAGTGTCTTGCCCAAGGACACTTCGACATGTGGACTGGAGGAGCCGGGGATCGAACCTACGATCTTCTGATTGGAGGCCGACCCGCTCTACCTCCTGAGCCACAGCCGCCTGAGCCATGCCTTGCTCAAGGGCACCTCGACAGTGGCTGTTGAGCGAACGGAGCATGTCATTAGGGTTAGGGTTACCCACATTTGGCCGCTGGGATTCAAACCATCAACCCATCAGTTATCTGACCATTACACTGCTGCTGCCTCAGCTATAGGCGCCAACGTTTCAGTCAATTATCCATGTGGAGGAGAAAGAAAACCTCTCAATCCTCCCTTGTAGCCATGAACATACAGAAAGGTGTCAAATGATTTCAGGCTACTTGACTTTTACTTTTACTTTAATGCATTTATCACAAAGATGAAACCAGATGATGCTACATTTTTAAATGAAAAATAAATGTATTGACATTGCATGAACCACCTCCGATATCGCCACGCCGCCCCAACCCTGAGAACCACCGCAATGAGGAAACCATGCCAATTAATAACTCAGTCTGGGGGTTCTGATGACGCCCAGCAGCTCCACACCTCGGCTGCCAGACGCACTCACACCCCCCCACCGAGCCGGATCACGCCTGCTGCACCCGCACAACCTCGGCCGTGGTGTGATGCTTCGGAGCGGCTGCACGGAGCAGCAAGATAAAACACTTCTTCTGATTAAATGTTGTCTGTAAGAACAACGCCAAGCCAGGCCGGGCCGGGAGGGGTGGCGAGGGAGGCGGAGATACAGTGTGTGTGTGTGTGTGTGTGCAAAAGTGATAAAGCAAGACACCCTTAGTACAAGGAATCATCTGATAGCTGAAAAGTGCAGCATCATTTTGCGTTTGCTTCAGGACACAATGAATAGCCTTGGTGTAAAACAGAATTTGCCGCTGTGAGGAAAAGGAGAGGAAATGCGTTCCCTATTTCGGTGCCTTCTTTAACACCTTACACCCTACACTCTAAAACTAGGGTTCCTCAGGGGGTCTCCTAAGACACCATCAGAGCCAATAAGTACCTTCGGGTTCCTGACTTGACGAGAACAGCCCTAAATATCAGCTGACAGCTGAAGGTTCATCCCTTCATAAAGTGGTTCTTCTATTCCTACGGTTGCATCATGAACCCCTAAAGGTTCCTCAGATTACTATCACATCATATTTAGAAGGCTAACAACTGGATAGACAGTGATCATATTCTGGACATGCGTTTCAAGATCCATCCTTAGTTGACAGATGAAAACCTACCTCACACAGCAGGAGGCTGAGCAGCAGAGGGCTGTGGTTGGACCGGCCAAAACAAAAAGCAGAGGAAAGTTTGCCGGTGCGGTCCAGGCATCGACCGGCGGAGCGTCTACGATCCTCCAGCAGGAAAACGAATGACCCCTCCCCGCGAGGCAGTCCGCTCAGCTCCACAGGTCAGGGAGGTGTTGGTGGTCTTGAGTCAAGATGGGAGCCAAAGAAGAAGAAAGAAGTCCTCCACTCTGCCTCTTCTTCTCTTCCTTTAGCATCGCGGGCGTGTCAGTCACAGCTCGGTGTCACCGAAGGTCTCTGGCACTTTTCCTGGATTTTCACATCCCTCACTGAGTCTCTTCCCGGCGGTCGACTTCACCTCCCGTCTCAGCTAACACACAGCACAGTCTCCTCCTGGCTCTCTCTCTTTCTCTCTCTCTCTCTCTCTCTCTCTCTCTCTCTCTCTCTCTCTGTCTCTCTATCCTCCTGCCTTTCTCCCTTTCTTTCTTCACCTCTTCTGATTGATCTTTATTCCTTCCAGTCTTTTCTCTCTGCCCTCCTCCTCCCACCAGCTCCAGTGATCGCAGCTTGTTGCACAGCAAACAGACGCTCTGGGTCTTTTGCTCTCGCTCTCCCTCTCTCTCTCTCTTTCTCTCTCTCTCGCTCTCGCTCTCTCTCTCCCTCACCCACCTCTCTCTCTCTCTTTCTCACTTGATTTCACTTTTTCACACAGTCAGGCACTGGCAACCACACATACGCTGCACAGACATGCACATGCTCTTGATGCACCAGGCATGTAACGCTCTGCCACCAAGCTGAATCCATTTGAAGGAATCCATATTTTGACATATATTTATCGGTTTTACTCTGTCGCTCCAATGTTCTGCAGATCTAACTTGTGATGGAGGATATGAAGAACAAAGAGCATCGTGCGCTAATTGACAATTTGCAATGTATTCCCTGACAAAAACATGATGTATTCTGCTTCTCCGGTACCATGGAAATGGCCTCTGGACCGTGGAAGGCATCCCCTGGTTTTGTCTGAGATGCAGGCTCATGATGCTGGGGAGCTAGCGGGGATGTGACTTATGGATCATTAAAAAGCTATTAGTACAATAGAAGGAGTTAGGGCCGGTGGCTACCCTGCCTCTGGCCTATGGCGAGGCTCGTAATAACTAATGCCATGCTGTTGTTATGTGAGACATCTTGAAAATGCACAAAGCAGCATGGACAGTTAAGTAGAGGCCTGTCATGGAGGAGAGCGGTTACCGATGGTTACGGTGTCAGGAAGTCAATGAACCTTTTCACAACTGACAGAATAAAGAAAATGTCAAACGTCTGTGCAGCGGTGAGGTGCTGAAATGACACCATGGGGGAGGAGGGAGGTGAGATTCACACCCTTCTGCTGTCACCCCAACATGGAGGCAGATCCCTTGTTACTATTGGAAATCACTCATCAGTGATAACCCCTGAACATGAATATCCTCCAGTCCAAGGAGCCTCAACAAGTTACACACCCAGAACTGCTCCAACAATCTCAAACATTTTTGCTTTGGAGTGACAGTAACAGCAACAGTGATGATTGATTGATTGATTGATTGATTGATTTTGGCCACAGGGTCATTACAAGACACCATATTTAATTTCTGCACATTTCACCTTATTTACAAATAAGACAAACTGTCATTTTCTGAAACATCTGACCAAGAGACACGAAGAGAAATGGAAGTCATGTCGCTATAATGCATCATAACCCACACAGTAATAACAGTGGTGCCTCTGCATACAAAAAGATGAAAAATCACTCAATTTGTTCTCCTGTTGTCAGCAGGACTGCAGGTTGTAACAGCTGCTTTCACATTTTCAAAAGACAAACTGCTTTTTTTTGTATAGAAAAGAGGAGAGTTGGTTACGTGGAAAGCCAATTTAGCTGATGGATTGTAGTCATTTCCCGGCCCGGGTGTCGGTGGAGCTGCTGTCATCTAACAACACCACAGATTAGAGGCTTGGCCTTCATCTCATTCATGCACACAGCGGGGAGACTCCTGGTCTCGTCTGAACCGGATCAGCCGAGTAACGGTGAGTAATCGCAGAGTTTCGCTTTCAATTTGCGTTATTCTCCCTCCTCGACTGGTTCCATCATGTAAGACTGTAAACGATCCAAATAAACGACGGAGCAAGACAACAGGCCGAATAATATATCAGGAGGTGTGTGTGTGTGTGTGTGTGTGTATGTGTGTGTACATCTCCTATATTTAAAGCCAGGTCTTGGTAAACACAAGGCGGTCCACAGGCTCGGGGGGGCGGGGTTTAACTCTGATTTAACACTTGCATCCTGGAGGGCACAAATGAGGACCCCCGCACTCCCTCTAACACACACACACACACACACACACACACACACGCCTGATTTCCACGGTGACTTTCAGCCAGTGTCATGCAGGCTGTCAGATCTCTGACATCGCCAAGCGGGGGGCATCTGGACTTAGTGACAGGACGTTTCTATTTTTACATTTGAAGCAATTGTGTCTTTACTGAAGCTTCGTTTAGAAAGGAAGTGAGAACAGACTGATGATGAGAGTGATGAGGCTCTCCCTCTCTCCCTCTCTTTATCAGAAAGAGAGGGAGAGAAAGAGAGGGTGAGGCTCTCCCTCTCTTTCTGATAAAAACTCTTCTTCATTTCTAATTCCCATGACTCACTGCTTCATCACGGTGATGATGTCTCGCTCTCTCTCCAGGCTATCTGCGGGTCTGAAATAGTCTTAATTAAAAATGTAAAAAATAAATGATCAAACTTTTAGGCGTGTAGGCGGAGTAGGCGGAGGCATTTCCCTTGTCGGCTGTGAGTGAAGTTTTCAGTTTTCATTTTCAGCAGAAGTTTTTCTATTTAACCACGACGTTGTTTTGGAGCAGTGGTTAGTCATGTGACTGGGAGCTGCCCAGTCCAACCAGCCTGAGGGGTTGGGGGGTGAAGTGCCTTGCTCAATGCCTTGCTTCCAACACACAGTATACCCCTCCCCCCTCCTCACCCGCCCCCCCTCCTTCTGGTGTCTCCTCCTGGTTCTCCCTCTCCTCTCCTTTACTCCTCCTCTTTCGTCATTTTCGCCCCAAACCCTTCGGTCCCCCTCCTTCCTTTATTTTCCTCTGATGTTTGTTTGATGTTTGTCTTTCTTTGGTTGTGTGTGTGTGTGTGTGTGTGTGTGTGTGTGTGTGTGTGTGTGTGTTTTGAATTCTATCCAAGGACAAGAGATGAGTTGTACAATACACAGTCTGATCCCTAACCCAACACAGCCGGGTCCAGACTCCACGGGGGTCCAGATGGCGTCTCCAACCAAGGCTCCTCCAAACACCACGCAGACAGAGGCCCTGTTCAGACTAGGCATTAAGATCCGAATTGGGATATCAGATATCAAGTTCACACCTCTAAGTACTGGTGTAAACGCACCCAAATCGCATTTCAGATCGCATCGCTCAGACCACATTCGGAGGTGGTCTAGAGCCGACATGACCACATCCTCTTGGCAGTGTGCACGCGATGCGTTCTGGGTCACATTGAAGGACCGCCTACTCAACTGACGTCCTCTGGTTAAGGGCAGCGCTGTCAAAATTGGCCAAAATTACGATTATCGATTATTCCTTTTAAAAAAACAAACACAGCGCATTACGTCCATAAGAGGGCAAACCAATACAGCGAGAGACATGACTACTGGTAGAGGGATATTTAGTCCAACATGTCTTTTAAAAGATCGACATACATACACATTACAAAATAAACTAATAAAATAATGACGGTGGGGGGTGGGGCGGGATGCCCCTGGCAGCCTGGCAGGCTGACCCGCCGGGGAGGACTGAGGTGCGTCGGCGGAGGGAGACGGCGCTACCAACTGCCGTCAACACCGGGGCCGGGTTTATGGTTGGCGTTAATAAAACGGCCCTGCTCGCCACTTGACTCTCTTCATGCCTACGAGTCTCTCGGTCGCTCGCTTGCTCTCTCTCTCTCTCTCTCTCTCTCTCTCTCTCTCTCTCTCTCTCTCTCATAGCGAGATCAAATGAATGATTGGTAATTGATCTGTTATCAGGCTAACTGGTATGATGATGTACGTGTTTATTTGCATATAAAGCGGGGAAGTGAGATCCGAATCACTCGAGACGATCACAGACGCATCCTAACGCCAGGTGTAACCGGACGTACTAGAGGTGTGAACTTGAGATCGGATATCCCACTTCGGATCTTAATGCCGAGTCTAAACAGGGCCAGAGAGCAGACCGCCAGATTCACCGTGAGTTTTATGAATCTGGTCCAATATGAGGTACCGTATGTCGTCTCTTCCCATCAGAGGCACTTTTCTTTTGATCATCATCCTGCTTCGTTATTTTCCTCTCTTGGTCTACATCCCTGTCACAGAGTTGTCAGTCAGGCAAAGATCTTTCCAATCTTTCAATCAGGAGGACCTAATGGAGAGCTTTGGAGTGCTCTGAGAAAGGTTGAATCGACACTATGAGCTTCTAGAGACTTTCAGATGCAGCACCCTTGTGTTTGAGTGCAGCCCTTCCAGACTCCTGATTGGTTAATGCTTCTATAACTACTGTAGTTCAAAGTTCACAAAGCAATCATCAAAGACAACTCAAACTTCATATATACATTTATACAGTTTATACATGTTTATACCAGCTGCATCAACCACACCACACACAAAACAACCTGCTGCTTCTTAACAACGCTGGTAATTTGTTATCTCTTTTGTCATTTCTATTTGATGGGATATTTTACATGAAAAAAATGGCAAAAAATAAATAAATATTTTGTATTTTGTAAGTAATTAATTACATTTTTTTTAATTTAAAATGACCAACTATGTAGTGATTCATCAGAGTGAAATGAATGAAAAGTCACTTATCTGACAAACGTTTTATATGAAATATTGGATAATTGGAATATGTTAATAACAAAAGAAAGAAAAGTCCTAATATAAAAGTTTGTGTTCATATTCAACACGATGAAAGGATGTTGATTTCTATTCACCTGCCTCGCCTTACAAGAAGCACAAACCCACGGAAATAAAAGTTCTGCTGCAACAGAAGAGATGACGGCGACACCAGTCCTGCCTCGTCGCTGCTCAGACAGCATTGTGCTAACATCTGTACCCACGCTCCAAGGCTGTCTTCGACTTTCTCTCCCTCCACCTCTTCTCTCCACCTCTTTCTCTCCCTCCACCTCTTCTCTCCACCTCTTTCTCTCCCTCCACCTCTTCTCTCCACCTCTTCTCTCCACCTCTTTCTCTCCCTCCACCTCTTCTCTCCACCTCTTTCTCTCCCTCCACCTCTTCTCTCCACCTCTTTCTCCCCCTCCGTGGTAGCCGTCATGTTAAAGCTGCTGTTCTGTCTCCAGAGAGAAGAGACGCTTGGTTTGCTCCAGTTCTGTCACACGTCTAAAATAAGAGCTTTTTTTAGCATGATGTTTTTTACGGGAGTGAAGGTGCAGGCTGGAGGTTCAGGTAACAGCAGGCTGAATCTAACATCATCCCTTATGCTGCGAACTTGCTCAAGTGTAACAGATCTCCACCACGTGCCTCCACTTCCCTGGTCATTCAATTTTCTGCCTCTTCCAGTGTCTCCTGTCAACGTGCCTTGAATGGTCCTGCCCATGTTGCCCATGGTGAGTGTGTTCTGTGTTTTATGCCTTTCCAGTGGGAAACAAAGTTTTGAACTTGCAGCACCAAAGGAGATTGAAACTCAAGTGCTTGGAAAGCCGTGACATTTTGGATTGATGTGATAAAAGATGATCATAGCTTTCTTTACATTAAAAACACTAAGCTTTCTTCTTATGTAGTTTTTATGTCGTTGATGAACACACCAAAATACTCTTGACTGTCTACAAATTCATCCCTCTCATCTCCTCCCTGATAAATTGCAGGTGATGCTTGGGATTATTTTCTTAACATCAGTTGCCAGGGTTTTAGTTTGGACTCATATTGAGGTGAAGAACTGCATCACTGCACCGTCGTATCAACTCAGTCTCATGTTGTCGCTCCAGGCTGATAACAGCCATCTTGTTTGGCACCACAGACCCAGATCAACAAAGGAAAGATCACACCATCGCTAAAAGGTGACACGAGGTGAGGGTGAAAACAACTTTTTGTTCATCCTGTTGTCACACAGTTTACTGCTTTGTGACTTGATTAAGATCAAAACTTTTTCTTTTTGTTGTCTGTTTGTCATTTGATGAAGATGACACTGAAAAATGACTAGCTGGCAGTGTGTAGAGTGAGTGACAGATGCTCTCCCCTCCCTCAGGTGCCCTTGAGCAATTCTGTTAAATGCCTATGTAACTCCCAGCTGATCGGCTCAGTGGCGAACAGCGAGACCGACGGCTGTGGTGGTGCTGAGCAGCTCCCAGGTGGAAATGTGTGTGAGGGTCTTTCCTGGGTAAATATGGATTCGTTTTTTATGTGGTTATCAATTACTGTTATGAGGCCAGCGTGTCACTTGATGCTTTTCTCCAAAGTGCCTTTCAGTTTCATGAGCAGTTTTAGCGTGGATGGCCGCAGTGGGAAACAAACACACACTGTTAGTGGCATGCTCTAGTCGCTGAGCTGCAGAGCATGACACGATGCAAGATTACACAGCTAGATCAGGACAGAAACAAGAGGGGCAGTTAGCAAAACTAGGGAACATATATAGGCACATTCTGCACTCAGAATCAGCGTGATTTCTCATTTCTCATCTTTAGCCTGAGGCCAATAAACAGCATGCTATGTGACAAAAAGTGTGTAAGCAATGTAACATGTAGGTGCAAAGCACACACACACACACACACATACACACACACACACACACCGCCAGCTGCAGTGATGCCGCCCTCATCATAAACAAATGCATGCTTGTGTTTCCATAGAAATGAGACAGAGTTGCCATGGCACAACGCTTGTTGTTGAGACAGAAAGACTATTTTGGTCCTCCTGGGGAAGACCGCTGACCTCCAGCAAACCTGGAGCTGTTACACGTCTTGCAAATGGCAATGAACACAAATACAGGCAGACATGTTACTAATATTGATATCACCTATTATAAAGCTACCTCTGGGCAAACTCATGATTCATTATTTTGAGACTCTCATATTAAGACTGGAGTAACGGAGTGCTTCATGGTGGAAGGTGTGATGAAACACTCCTACAGGACTACAGCGAGGAGTTGTAGACCTTGTAGAAGTCCTGCCTTTCACTGCATGCATGATGAGGTATTGCTGCACATGTAAGAGGAGGTTCTGTTGAAGGATTGGTCTGGGGCGACGCTGTGTGTCTGACGAAGAAGACGTCAAGCTTTGCTCTCTTTTAAAGTACCAGGGAACCCACTGAGCACTAGACGTCTCTACTTTGTCTCTCATATCAGGATCATGTTGGCTGTGTGTTTTAGACCAAGTAGTAAATATATTATATCACATATATGAACAAAGCATAAACAGCAGAAATATAAGTCCATATGTACAGGAAGATGCTTTAACTTAGACGTCTACTAAACCTTCACTTATATTAGCCTAGACGCTATAAAACATTTAGACGTCTCAACATCAAACCGCTCAGTGGGCGGAGTCTGTTAACGACATGTTAAATTTGAGGCATTTAGCTAAGTGATGAATAAATCAGCGCAACAGTAGAAATAATACGACCGATAATAAGATAATAAGAAGGAGAAAGATTTCTGTGTGACAATATACTCATTTGAATTGAATCTACTAGTATAAATACTGAGAAACACATTCAGAGCTTCAGAAACAAAGAAAGAAACAGGTTTTTCATGTGGTGATCACCTCAAAATATGTTAACAGCAGCTGGACAAAAGCCAAAGTAATAACAAGAGAGGAATGTCTGAAATAATGTGACACACGTGACCAAGAGAGCATCACAACGGACATCATGTCCTTTTCCATGTCGCAGTGCATCGGCATGCCTGGTAGCCGGGGCGCAGCTGAAAAATCAGACCTTGAGCTGTTAAGTGATGCTACTCACTCTGTCTAAGAAACACTCACAATCATTCAAACAGACAAAGACACACACACACACACACACACACACACACACACACACACACTTAGGCACTGACTCTATCACACTCACCAGCACACAGACAATTATAAGAGAAGAGTGTGTAGGCGGGAAAAGAAAGGTTGCTTCAGTCACATTAATGTTAGTTCTCTCTCCTCCTGCAGTATCATCCACTGGCCTCACCTGTAGACATCCCATCATATTCAGCATCCTATCCAGTATTAAACATATTATAAATAACGTGTGATTTCATTGGCTGTTTAGTTTTGCAACAAACTGTAAAGGTAAAAGAATGACTGGTTATAGTAATCTTTACTAGATCCTATGTATCATGGCTCAGGGGACAACAGCTTGAATTTGATCCTCCTCACTGACTCCTGCTCCTTAATTACAGTTTTTTTCGATTGCTTTGACTCAATTTGCACAACAGATTTTCAATGTGCAAAACTCTAAATGCAAAGTGCCAAACTGACTTTCAAAATTCATCCTCTAAGACACTACATCCTATGCTGACATACATTACATTACATTACATTACAGTCATTTAGCAGATGCTTTTATCCAAAGCGACTTACAATAAGTGCATTCAACATAGGTAGAGAACTACTAGTCACCAGAAATCGTAAGTGCATTTCCTTCCTAAACAAGCAACTAAGAGCAGAACTAGTGTTAAGGTAAGAGTGCAATAAGTTAGCAACCTACTATATCTTAAACAAATGACACAAATAAGTAAATCAAATAAACAAGAGCCA
Source organism: Hoplostethus atlanticus (assembly GCA_034670405.1). Classification (NCBI taxonomy): domain Eukaryota; kingdom Metazoa; phylum Chordata; class Actinopteri; order Trachichthyiformes; family Trachichthyidae; genus Hoplostethus; species Hoplostethus atlanticus. Next base: position 1,345,965 of record JAXDDX010000042.1, on the reverse strand, counting down.
ATAAACAAGAGCTCAGACAAATAATTGACGACAAACAGGCATGGCTAAGAGGAAGGGTCAGGGTAGTGTTTCCTGAAGAGGTGGGTTTTCAGCCTGCGGTGAAAGATGGGCAGCGACTCTGCTGTCCTGACATCAGTGGGGAGTTCATTCCACCACTGTGGGGCCAGGACAGAGAAGAGCCGTGACCATGTAGATCGGCCGCAGGGACCTCTGCATACAAAGTGCCAAACTCTAAATCATATCTCCATCCTCAGAGTACAGCCACCTAACATTACAACAATGTTCAAATGCTTATTACTACAAAGCAGATCACTGAATCAGTTCATCAGGTGTTTGTAGTCATGTCTCATTACTTCCATCAACCTTGCCCAGGTGAGTAGCATTGCAACACAATTGATAATCTCATCACCGCTACATGAAAGGCTGCTTAGAAACCTGAATGGCAGTTTCTGACAACATGGAGCCGATGAGGTTGGCAATGAAGGACGGGGTCGTTGACGGGGTCGCGGTCATGGCCAAGCAGTCAGAAGGCATGCAGTTGTGTCAAATGAAATTAGATCGACCATGTTGTAAACAGAGGTCTAAGAAGAAGATTTTACCAACGCTGCCTTGCAAATGAAGATATCAGATGAGACGTACATGAAATTCTGTGGTCAAATGCAGCAGAGAGGCAAAATGCTGCTTAAGCACTGAAATGCATTTGTTTTGGTTTTTTTTACTGTAAAGTTTTTTGTTACTGTAACTGTTGTTTTTGTTTTTACTGTAAAATACAGTTGTGTTTACTGTATTACTGTATGATTTCTTTCATATACAGTAATCTACTGTAATGTAATATTTTGTTTGTCTTCCATAAAAACACAAGCTATATATATATATATATACCTCAGTCTATCACAGGGGATGCTTGCTGTACTTCATTTGAAGTACTTATGAGGAAATGACCCTTGCATTGTCGTTTTTGATGACAATTATTTAGTGTTTGACACATTATTTGATAATGGCCATTGTATTTGAAAATGCACCAATAATTAAACTTCAACGATGAACATATCCAATGTTCTGGTGCTATGATAAAGTTTTGCATATAATATTCTCTCATTTGACACTGGTATTTATATTTTACATGCTATATTAGATTTTGAACCCAAAATGAGCATTATAGCATTCTGTGTTAAGAGTTTTGCACATTGAAACTTTGTTGTGCAAATTGAGTCAAAGCAATCGAAAAAAACTGTAATACAATATCAAATAATAAAATAATAATTATACTTTTATTATTACACTGCAAGTTAAATTCTATTTGAATGCTCTGTGTGCTCTCCTTTTATTTTAGTTATTTCTTCTTGTTTTTAATCATCTTTTTCCAATGTAAAGAACTTTGCGTTGCCTTGTTGTATGAAATGTACAGATAAACTTTCCTTGCCTAGGAGACGAAATACAACCTGAGCCTCGTCCTGTAGCTCGACTTGATCACTGTACTGAAGGAGGCTACCCCCATAGGCACTGACCATCACAGTATGTAAGCCACAGACACACACACACACACACACACAGCTCCACAGTACACCCCTGACAGCACAGCCTAGTGGGCATCAAACAAGTGAGTGCTTCAGTAATCGGTTGTGAACATGGCGAGTGATCTGATCGCCGTTCTCTTTGGGAAAAGATCAAAGGAGCAACGTAGGAAAGTGATCTATTATTGATGAGCAGCTACAGACGGAATAAATCCACTTATTCTCTCAGATCCGTCCTGAAGTGACAAATACAGGAGTGGGAGTTGATCCCAAGCTTTGCTACTACTTGTGTACTTGTACTTGTCTCTTTCTGCTTGCCCCGCCCTCCACAGGGAGGTCAGAGGTCAGGGTCAGCTAGAGGGCAGCGTCCCTGGAGCTGGTAGGGATTCAGTGGCCCAACCCCAATGTCCCCCCTAAAGCCTAAACCCTGAACCCTCACGGACTTAACTGAAGTCTGTGAGTCCGTGAGTGTGGACATTGGGATTGGGCCAGTGTCTTGCTCAAGGACACTTCAGCAGGGTGGATGCTAGCCAACACAGGGGCTTGAACCCACTTGACGCCAGCCTGCTGCCCTACTGAGTGAGGTCGGTAGCGTTAGCGTTCTAGTCAGCAAACCTTTATTTAATTTAATTCCAATTTAATTCCTCTCAGTGCCTCGTTCCTTTCCATTTCCTCCCAGAGCAACAGATGAGAAAATTAAAAGCCCATCTCTCCAGATTCACATTTTAAACAAAACTGGACATGAGAGTGGATCTCCAAGGGTGGGAACGAGGGCTGGGAGCTTAGAGAAGACAAGGAGACGGGTTTGGGCTCGAAGGTAATCAGAGATGAATAGATCGGACCGGTCACGTGTCAGATATTCTGACGCAAGAATGAAATCAGAGTTTAGCTAAGAAACATTTACATGCATCTATCTGAGACGGGTAAGGTAGTGGTTCAGCGTCTTGCTCAAGGACACATTGGAAGGGCACATGTCTGTTTACTGAACACACAGTGGCTGTTGCAGGGATCAAACCTGTGACATTTTGGTTACAGTCCACTAACCACTGAGCCAGCAGCACCCTGCACCTCCCTTTCTCTTCTACATTACATATTGAGGACCTTTACTGCAAAACAACTACAACCACATTGCAAATGCAAGTACACGTCTCAGCTGTTTCAAATACAGACTTGGGATCTGTCTGATGAGCCAAAACGCTCAAAGTTTTCCCCCAGTAACACAACCGACTCTTCACACTCTCTTCATTACACACACACACACACACACACACACACACACACACACACACACACACACACACACACACACAACCACTCACCAACCTGTTATTTTCCTGACTTGCTATTTATGCATTTCTTTCACAGCATTTGTTTCATTGTCATTTTTCTGAATGTGTTTTTCTTCTTCCTCTTCTGGTTGGAGACATTTGTTTTAGCATTTTGTTGTTTTTTCATCTGACTTGCAAAGATTGATTTTCCTCTATTTTTCTTCTCTCTTCTATTCTGTGTTTTTACCATTTGTGTACCTAAACTAAAGTCAACTATAAACTAAACTACTGTAAAGCACAAGAGGGGATTTGGTCACTACTGACACAGGGTCAGCTAGAAAGTAATGGCTACACCTGAGGCCAGGTGGGTGAGGGAGCTGGTCACTTAAAAGTGATTCATGAGGTGTTAGTATTAACCTCATATGAGATCAAACTTACTTAAAGAGAACAAGACCATCAGACAGAAAAACCACATACTACAACTGTAACATTTGCAGTACTGACACAGACCCGAATACCAAAGCCAACTGCAAACCGCAAACCGCCCCCAGGTGGTTGTTGAAATAATGGGAGGAATCCTTTCAACTCACAGTGTCCTATCTTACGACTAGAAACAAGTCTCTCTAGCACTTTGGATAGCAGTGCCAGAGCCGCATCTGGATGAACCCATGCTGAAAGGGGATTCCCAGATCAAAGTGGAAGTCCCTGCCGACCAGAAAATTGGTGCAAATTACCGTGGCATGATTGGAAACTCAGCCAACCCATAGGGGAAGAGAGGGAGGGAGTCAAAGTACCACGGCATAGGAGGGTGAGAGGGATACGTATGTATATGTATGTGATTTGATTCTCATGTACTCAAGGTGCCCAGCCTACATGGGCCTACAAGACATGAGTCAAGAAAGTATATATGAAGTATAGTAATAGGTTATATAGAGGCTATATTTATGTGTGTGTGTGTGTGTGTGTGTGTGTGTGTGTGTGTGTGTGTCTGTGTGTGAGAGTGAGGGGTGGGGCTGAAGGAGTGATTCTCCCTACCTCAAGGAGGTGTACTCTCACTTTGTTGTACGCCTTTAGCCAACGTACTTTGGATGGAGAGCAGGGTGGAGGACCATCTTCAAAGAACCTGAAAAAGAAAAAGAGAGGAGCTCAATGTGTTGGGTGGAAAACATGGCGAAAGGTGTAATGAAGCAGCGAGGGATGAAGCAATAGCAAAATATACATTAGAATCTGAATGCATAGAACGTCACATAAGGACTCAGATAAGTAAACCTACATGTCCACATTTAAAACACACCTGATCTTATTCTCAGGTTTGTTATTACGGTTGTCCAAGGTTGGTTTGGGAAGGATGATCGAAGAGTCCTTCAAATGTTTGTTGGAACCAGGCTCCGGTAGTGGATGCAGCTCCTTCTCAGCCTCCTCATCCTCCTCTTCCCAGGCAGGCTGGTGGCGATGGAGAGGAGGGCGAGGGCCGCTGGCGTGGGAGGTCTCTAAATCGTGTCGCTGCTCGGGTTCGGAGCTAAGCTGGGAGCTGGCCTGGCTGAGGTTGCCTGATGAACCAAAGCGGCTGCTATCTGCCGGACTGTAGAGAATGGAGTTGTTGTTTAGGATGTGATGGAAGTAATAGGTAACTGTAAAAGCATCGTAAAATTGAAGGATTTTATTCCAAAATGCAACATAGATGTTTCAATCATCAAAACATTACTATTTTGTAGGCAAATGTCTAAAGATGATTTGCTTTGCTTTCATGCCAATAAGAGTAAGGTGAAATATTCTTTTTAATGGTGGATATCTCATTTTGGAATGAAACACTTGAGGGTAAATTAAGGGTAACTGAAGCTGCGTTTCCATCAATTCTAAGGAAAACAAACAGGGTTGGATCAAGGGAAGTTAAGCTGAATGAATCTGCAATATTTCTCTACCATGCAACAAACATGTCAAGGAATATTGAGGGATCCTCAGCTTTCCCAAGGATGTGTGGTCAAACTGCAAGTGTAACGTGGTGGAAGCATGTTGGTAGTGATAAATTAATTGAATAGAGAATGAGGGAATTAGGTTTTTGAATGGATCTTCAGCTATAGAGCTGAGAGATAACATTTACAACCTCTACCATTGTATGGTACAATGGTCTTTTAATGAGAATCCCTCATTCGAAGGTTAACAGCTTGATGGTGCTAAAGCAGTGGGAAATAAACAGTCTCTGGTCCACTTTAGCTAAGGAATCACAGGAGGGACAGGATACTGCTGTGTGGCTCCTGGTTATGCGGATGGGCTAACAAGGAAAGTGTTTCTGTTCTTTAACAGGCATGATTTACTTTGCTTGGGCAGTGGCCAAATTACTTCTCACTGTTCTCTTTATTCCTGTGTCCAGCCTGCCACCATAACATGTACTGTCGCACCAGCATAAATCTCTCTCAGTTCGATTCATATAAACAAATTGGCTGAGGCTGGGAGAATAATTCAGTGAGCCGTAGGGGAAGGGGAAGGGAGGGGCCGTATACACCCCTCACAAGTGAAAAGCCAATAAATAAAGACCATCGGCTTCTTTATGCATTGCCCTTCTATCACTGTCAGGAAGGCCATTACTGAGGTGCTGTCAGTACAAAATAGCTAGGCCAGACGTTTACACAGAATAGTGAGCACTTTCCAAGCAGCAGAGTTTGATCATTTCATTTCTTATGGCTGTGATGATGGTACTCACAATGTCAGCTTTTCACTGGCTTGTATCCATTAATATAAGGTAGATATAAATTCTGAACAATAAATTCCATTGCTTGTACTCTAAAATTATCTTTGCACAACTGTTGGCCATGGAAAAGAAATTTAGATAAGACTCTAGAGATGCTGATATCACATGTAGACAAAACAAAAAACTAAGTAAAAACACTGCATGGAAGGGAGGAGCAGGGCAGGGCTACAGATCTCTGCTACATTAGCATGATAAGTGACTAGAGATGACCATTTATCATGCAAATTGTACTAGCCTTTTTATGGCTTCCTTCTTCATTAAGTCCTTTCGTTGCTCTGTGCCCAAATCTGCAATGGGGGTGTCAGGCAGTATGACTTCCCTCTTATCTACCTCAGGTGGGGTGATCTGTGACTGGGGTTTATCTAAATTCTCTGCCAAGGAAACTACTTCGGAGGGGAACCCAGACTGTGCTGACTGTGCCAATGTGTCACAACTTCCAGTTTTGGAAGTTTCTGTCAGCCCCTCTGTAACGCTTGCGTCTGCACTCCCAGTTTCTTCAGAGCCTGGGGAGAGTTTCTGGGCCTCTGGTTCACAGATCTCATCTGTGAATTTTGGACTTTGTGGCTGAGGTTGGGTGGTGATTATTGGAGGAGGAGATTCAGGGTTGGGAGAGTCAGAGCTCCCAAACATAGAGCCAAATTTCATCCCAAACATAGATGTAGCAGATGATGGTTCATCATTTCCAGCTGTTTTTTCATCCTGGAATATACCAGCTGAGAGGCTTTTCAAACCACAGAAGAGACCACTATTTGCTTGTAGTGGCTGTGGTGTCTTGGCACCACTGGCTGGGGATGGAGTGGAGGAGAACAGGGACCCAAGAGAAGATGTGCCTTCAGTTGCTCCGGACATGAAGCCAAACTTATGGGCAGCTACACCTGGAATGTCAAACATGCCTTTGGGTTCAGAAGCAGGGGTTGGTCCAGCATTGTTGGTCAGAGAACTTTCTTCTGCGTCTGTTTTGTCTGGTCGTTCTGCCTCTTCCACTGAGCCTTTTTCAGGTACCTCAGAGTCTTGAGTGTTTTCTATAGCTCCTTCTCCAGATAAAGCTGCCTTCTCAGTGTCAGAGACTGTTTCAATTGCAGTAGGCTCTTTTTGATCTCCTTGCTCAGTCTCTGTGACAGGCTGTTGAGGTTCCTCTGGTTTGGTTGTCTCTGGACCCTTAAATATGCCAAATAAGTCACTGGTCAAAGACTCTGTAGGACGGCTGCTTGGGAGGCTGAAAAATGAGCTTTTCTGCTGTTGCTGTGGCTGACCAACAGGATGAGGAGCGGGTGATGAACCAAAGAATGAACCAGGTGAGCTTGAGAAAAAGCCACCACCAGTTGCCGGTTTTCTTGGGGCATTTGGGGCAGAAAACATAGACATGAAGCCAGAAAATGGGGCTGGTTCAGGGGGCTTCTGTGGTCCTGGCTGCCTTAGTCCAGCCATTCTTGGTCCTCCCATCCTTGGACCTCCCGTTCGTGGCCCTCCCATCCTTGGTCCCCCCATTCTTTGCCCTTGTGGGGCAGGGGGCCTAGCCATGCCTGGTCTGGGCTGCTGCTGTGGTGGAGGACTGGCAAGCCTCAATGCAGGATCTGTGGAAGGGCCGAAATCTTGAGATGTCACTGTTTCCAGTCGATGGGTGACAATTGCTTTTTCCTCATCTGTTGATGAGACCTCGCCTTGGTCCTGTGCAATAGACTTATCACTTTCTAATGATTTCTCTAATAACTTCGCCTCGATTGGTACCTTTGTTGTCTCTGCACTCAAGCATTGTTCAATAAATTGTTTTGCCTCTGTAACAGCCGTATCTGTTTCTGTTGCCAAGGATTCTGCAATAGGTTTCTCTGTCTCTGCAACTGCTGTCTCTGCTTCAACAGCGGCTTTCACAGGTTCCACTCCAACTACATAGTTTTTGTCCATATCATCAACAATTCTTTCTGGGGTTACAGCTGCTTCCACAATACCTTCTGGCTTGTCTGATATTACAGGGTGTTTGGTGGCTGCTATGTCAGATTCATCACCTGTCCTCTCAGTTCCAAAATTATCATTTTCTGTTTCTGAAGCTCCTTTCTCAGCATCTACTGGCTCCTTCATTTCTTTGTATTCCATTGGTGTCTCTGAGTCTCCCACATTCTCAGGTTTCACAGTGGTGGTGCATTCCACCTTTTCTGGTGGATTATCGGTCTCATTTGGTGTGTCTACGTTCAGAGTTTTAACCAATACTGAGGCCTGTACTGCACATGGAAGGTGTTCTGATTGTTCTATACTGGCCATTGTCTCCACCCCTAGTTGAGCATCTGTTGATGGAACAGTAAATTCAGTAGTTTCGATGCTACTTTCTAGAGTGGAGTCTTGTGTGTCAACACATGCCTCATATGCTTGGAGCTGCTCTGCAATTGATAATGTAGGAACAGGCTCAGAGGGTACATTTTCCACTGCCTGTGTTTCAGCATACTGATCCTTTGCTTCATCTGAAATATCTCTTGTTTCTGAGGGTGTTACTAGCTCAGGGACAATTTCCTTCTTTGTTGGTGCAATGATTTCTGGTTCTGTTTTCTTGTCATCCATAAAAGACAGTCCAAGGAGGCCAAACCCAGTTTTAGGTTTGTTTATATCAGAACCTCCACCAAGTGAGAAAACAGGGGGAACTTTGAAAATACCGTCTGGTTCCGGTGGTTTAGAGGCTGCTGGATGGGCTGGGGATGCCTGCTGGCCTGGTCCACTAAACATAGAGAGTGGTCCTTTTCCTGAAGGCTCCAGGCCTCTAGGTCCAGGTGGGGGTGCTCTAGGTCCAGCTGGGGGCTGGGCACTAGGACCCCCAAACATGGAAAATAAACCTGCACCAGTTGTTTCTTTAGGTGCAGTAGAACCTGGGAGGATACCACCAAATATAGAAGATCCAGTGGCAGGTCCTCTTGGTGGGGCACCAACTCCAGTTAGACCTCTGGGACTGGGTGATTGCTGAGGAGCAGGTCCACCAAACATTGAAAATAAGCCTTTTCCTGGAGCTTCTTTCAGAGGGGGACCTCTAGGTGGCATACCCCCAGCAGGTGGACCTCTTGGGCCAGGTGGTGGCTGAACACTGGATCCACCAAACATAGAGAACAAGCCTTTTCCTGGAGGCTCTTGTGGGGCAGACAATGGTGGTGCTGGGCCTCTGGGTCCAGGTGAAGGCTGAGTACTTGATCCACCAAACATAGAGAGGAAACCTGCTCCAGAGGTGTCGTTGGTAGAAGAGCCAGGAAGAATGCCACCAAGTATTGATGATCCAGTTTGGGAGGAAGTGTGCTGTGCAGTTGCAGTAGACCCACTAAACATTGAAAATAAGCCTTTGCCTGGTTGCTCTTTAGGCAGTTCAGCCTCAGGTTGATCAATTTTGGCAGCTAAACTTGTATCCTTAGAGACTGCAATTTCCTCTGTGAGATGTTCAACAGGACTGCTCTCAGTTAAGGTGACATCCTTTTCATCTTTTTTATCAAGAGGCTGGACTCCTTCAGGTGATGCCACTTGTGGAGTTGTGTTTTCATCCTTGTGGACCAACTCATCAAGAGGCTTAACGTCGTCAGGTGGTGTTAATTCTGGAGCTGCTGAGTTTTCATCCTTGTAGGACAGCTCAGGTAAAGGCTCACCGGGCACAGAAGGCTCTGCTTTCACTTCAACTTCTAAAGGTATAGCTCCTATGACTGAGCTTTTCTTGGTCAGGATGAGTTGTGAGCCATGTGTAGGGTCCACTGAAATCAGTGTAAGGGGCTTCTCTGGTGTAGAGGTCTTGAGCTCCTCTGATACTATGGATGTCTCTATGTCACTGATTTCAGTAGTCTTTACATCCTCAGGAATGTCAGATTGTGCATTCATTTCAGCAGGTAAAGAGGGGAGTGTTACTTCATTGGATGTAGTGGATGGAATGGATGAAAGACTGACCTCGGGAGACTGTTCTTGCTTGCTTGATTTAGTCAGCTCATGTTCATTTTCACATGCCTCTTCTGGTGAACTTGCTGCTGAGACAAAAATATGGGGTAATCTAATGTAAGGTCTTGGCTCCCTTGGATCAGTTTCAGTATCAACTGGAGGTCCTTCTGTGCAGCCAATGCCAATGTAGATTGACCTTGGAAGACTGGTTTTCTCCTGTGATAGGTTAGCTACAGTGGGGACCTCACCAGTGACATAGACAGACTGAGCTGGTGAAATCACAGGGCATGGAAATTCTCTCCCTGGTGTCTCACTGAGAAGGGAGGGAGAATAGGGAGAATCCACTGGTGATGTCCTGGGAGATGTTTGAGGCCTGAGACCACTTAAAATTGACCCTGTTCCTTTATCTTGTGATTTACAAATTACAGATGACACTGGGACAAACTCTGTCTGCAAATCTAAGTCTTGGTCCTTAACAGGTGGTAGAGGGCAGGGCAGTGAGGATGATATTACAGGCATTGTAGTTTGTGGACTTTCAGCAATTTTCCCTTGCATTTCAACAACAGGAAGAGTTGCTGGGACTTTTACATGTCCAATAATTCTGTGGGTGGAAGATGCACTAAATGCAGATGCCATTTCCTTGACAGTGGTAACTGAAACATGGGCAACATCAGGATTCTGTGTCTGGGTAACCTGTGTCCTGTAATCCATGGATGTAGACAAATTCTGAGTGTATTGGTGCGTGACAACAATTGGTTTTGTCATGACAGAGGGCTGTGAACCTACACCACTGAACACTGAAATTAAACCCTTAACAGAAAGGGATCCTTCTGGGTGGGTTGAAGGTATCTCTGGGCTTCGCACTTCAACCCTAAAGCTTTGTTCCAGAGATTTATCTCTTACTGGTGTTAGATGTGTTGGCTCATGTTGTGTGGTGGGTTGTGATATGAGTGCACTAATCTCTGATATGCCTTGGACTGAAGCCACAGTACTTGAGTGTACAGGCAGTGTGTATTGTTGCTGCACAGTAACAGGGAATTGGCTTGGTCCATGCGGTAATGACACTCGAGGTTCAGGTTCCTTTACATTATTACAGACTATAGTTGCACTGCTATGCGCTGGCTGTGCATTCAAAGAATGCGGAGGAGGACCAATTCTGGGCCTATCATCATATATTTGCTGAATGATGGGAGCAGGGAATGACTGCACATTGGAGGACTGTGGGGTAGGAACAATTTGGGATCTATCATAAAGTTGCTGAGACGTCGAAGAAGGCATTGACTGCCCATGACTTGTCATTGTTCCACTTTCTGATGGGCTTTCATCAAAGCTCCCAGAGCTGCCCACTGTTGGTTGTTTGATGAGAATTTTGGGTCTAGGATGCATGTCACGTTGGACACTTTGCAACATTGGGACTATTGGCTGTGGTCTATCATTGGTTCGGGTACTGCCAACTCTCATTCCAGGCTGTTGATATAACTGTTGTGCGATTGAATGCTGTGTTTGTAGCTGAGGTGGCCTTGGAGGCAAATGTTCAGGCTTTTTGGACTGAATAATATGTGAACCGCTGACTTGTTGGTAGACACCGTCTTGTGAGAAAGAAACAGATGTTCTGCCCTGAATATCCTGGGGAGCAAAAGGCTGTATCTGCCTTTGAACAGGCACTGAAGCAGGAACTGAAGTACTCACTGGTGAGTAGTTCAGTTCTGTCACTGTCCCTGACTGCCTACTGCATTGGATGCCAGGTTGGACACTGGCGTATCCGTCATTGGAGGCTTCCCTACATGGCAATGGTTTCTGAGTCTGAGAAATTGAGGCATCTTCTCTTTCCTCTGTATGAGTGGCTGAATGTATATATTGCTGCTGATACAGATTACTTAGTAAGACAGAACACACATGTGAAGAGGAAAGATCCCTTGCACCTTGCTCACTTTTGATAATAGTTTCGTGAACATCCACAGTTAGGTCAACAATACCTGCAAGTCTTTTCTTTTCAAATGGCTTTCCAGTCTGGCTCCTTTTAAGCATTTCTTTCTTTGCATTAATATTGGTGAAATCCATGGCCTGTCCATCTTGTGGTTCAATGTAATGACTTGAAATAGAGGGTGCAGTGGGGCTCTCTTTTGCTGAAAAGTCCATGGGTTTACTGTGTGGGTGAGAGTCCTTGTATGTGTTGTTTGAAACTGAAAAGACTCCATTTCTATGGTAGGTAGGTATGTGCTGATGCAGTGTCTCAGTTGTGTTGACTCCACTCATGGCTGGTCTTCCTTGTTTTAGGTCTTGGACTGAGTCGAGAGGCTGCATCATTCTTTGCACTTGGAGACTTTGTTGGTGTGAGGATGGCTCCACTATCAGTGGTACACCAACAGAACCATTCATTGTTATACTCGGCCTGTTTCTAACCAGTGGCACAGCTACAGTTGGCAAGAGCTCAGAAGTTGTTGCAGTTGGTTTCTGTTGTGGTTTTGGAGACATGTCCAAAAAGCCTTTGATGGAGTTGGCTGGTGCTGATGCTGTTTGATGTGTTTGGTGGCCGTAGACTGAACTCACTCCTTGGAATCCACTGCTCACAAGCCCTTGTTGCATCTGTTCCTGCGTTCTTACCAATGTCTGTTGCCTTTTAGGTTGCTCCAGGGAGCAAGGTGATTCCACAATCAGTGGAACACCAACAGAGTCTCTTTGAGCACATCCAAAGGTTGATGGCCTTACCCTTACCAGTGACAATGGATCTGAATAGTTTGGCACTGTTTCTGATATAGATGCCTTTGTGGACATATCTATTGTACCTTTAACAGAGTTTGCTGGAGCTGAGGCTAGTGGATACGGCTGAGTAGTGGACTGTGACATGCCCATGGTCTCACTTGCACTGGAGCATGGCACTGGAGTACAGCTAGGAAGTAGTTGATGTACAGGACTGTGGGTATTGGTTCTATGAAGTGTTTGCTGTGTTTGTACAGGGACCATGGTTTGAGGCTGCTTCTGGCCTGTCTGTTCTTGTGGTGTTTGTTCAACTACTAGGGGAATACCAACAGAATATTTTCTTGCAACTGCTCGAGCTGTTGGTTTATTCACAAGTGACACTGCTTCACTTTGAGTAGAATCTGGCTCTTGTGATGTTGTTTCCACTGTGGCTTGGCATGGCTTGGGTGACATATCCAGTGCAACTGTGACATATTTTACTGGAGCAGATACTGTATGATATGTTTGAATAATGGGTGACAATTGCAAAGTTGACTGATTTGACTGAGAAAGGACACCAGCTTTCCTCTGCAGAGATGTTTGTTGGTATAGAGCAGGGTCTGATTGGTGTTGGGCATTATTGCTAAAACCCTGCTGTGCATTTGGAGTCCTGGCCTTCAAGCCACCAAGGGGCTCTTCAGAAAGGATATCCACAACTAGTGGAACACCAACAGAATTTTCCCTTGCAAGTTCACGAGCACTTGGCTTGCCCCTCATTAGTGGTATAGCTTCAGTAAGAGTGTTATCTGTGGTTACTTCAGGAGCCACTCCTTGCAATTTGGCAGAAGATTTAGAAGACATATCTAGTGTGGCCTTGACTGTATTGGCTGGTGCTGTGGGTTGCTTAGGAGGTTTAGAAGTTTCAATGGATTCATTTGACTGACCTAAGGTAGATGGTACTCTTGCCAAAGCTGCCCTCCTACTATCATTTGGCATCTGCTCTCTCTTAATAGAGCTTACTATCTGAGTACCACAAATATTCTGAAAACGATTTTCCTGAACAGATAAGGAATGGACATGGTCTGTTGCTTGCTCCTGAAGTTCTGATGGTTCAGTTCTACACGAGAGATCAATGGATCCATGATCACTTTTGTTTGCCTCCTCAGAAGTTAATGGTTTTCTCTTTCTCAATGGCAATGCTTCACTGTCAGGATTCACTGATGGTTTTATGGTTTGCTTAGACTGATGAGATGTCTTGGCAGACATATCTAATGTAGCTTTAACTGAGTTTGCTGGTGCTGTGGCCAACTGATATGACTGAGCAGATCCACCGGACTGGTTGGAAGGAGATGGTGCCTGAGCAAAAATTGCCCTATTATTATCAACAGGCATCTGCTGTCTAATAGCAGGCCTTACTGTTGGCGCGCCAGGCATAGGTTTGCTTTGCTGCATCTGGACATTGAATGGGGAATTCAAATGCTGCCCCTCAGGCTCTACCTGCTGTCTCATTACAGGGCTTACCAGTGGTGAGGCAGGAACAGACTGGCTTGGAGAATGCTGTAGCTGTCGTCCCTGAGATTCACCTTCAAAAGCTCCAGACTGTATCTTGGAAACGTAATTAATCGAAGATCTTCTTGAAATTACATTTTTGTCAGAACTCTCTGATGACTTATGAGAGGGTGTCGGAGATTGTTTGGGTGACATGTCTATTGTACCCTTGGCAGAGGTTGCTACATCAGTTTGGTTAGTTTGACCTGATAGAGAAGTCCTGTGGGATACGGGTGGTGTCTGGCTATGTATTGTAGAAGAGGTATGGTCAACCCTAATCTCTGGACTGGGTGATCCTCTAACTGATGTGTTGTGTTGGTCATCTGGCCTATAGTTGGTCTGAGGAGAAACTGTTCTCAGAAGTGAAACCCTTGGGCTTCCCTGGGATGTGCCCACATCAGTATATTCTAAATCAGTCCATTCAACTTCATCCTCCTCAATCTGTTTAGTAAGATCTACAGCTCCAAGTGTGGTCTTGTCTGTCAATTCCATATTTGTCTTTGCCTCCATCTGCTTTTTTTCTTTCAATCTCTTCAATTTATACTTTGTAAAGTCAACAACTTGATCTTTCTCTTTATGTGTAGATTCCACATTGCCATCTGTTGCATTACTTCCTTTAACCTTTTTGTCTTCATTGACAGTGGCAGAAGAATCCAGGACTCTATTGCCTAGCTGAAGGTCTATAGGAGCGCTACAGTGCTCATTTCTGTGGTAAATGTAGACTTTATTATATGTAATTGAGGTGGCATTCAGTGTATGTAGCTGTGGTGGAGGTTCCTGAGATGAACCCTGTGGTTGCTGTTGAGGTGAGGAAGATCTTTTCTCCACTGTTGAAGAACTGCTGGTTTTGTTGATTTCACACAATCCTGTGATTGAGGTCTTGTTTGACTGTGGTATTACTGTAGAGTTGTGAGCCTGAGATGGTTGCCTTGCAAGCTGTGGTCTCTGTGGTGAATCACATGGTGAAGCCACAGTTGCAGCAGATGTAGTGGATAAACACCTAACAGAAGCTGCCTGTATTGAAGGAGCTGAAGATGTTTTACTAGCAGCTGGTGTTGCAGGGAGTTTCCTTCCTGACTGTACAGGCCCTGGTATTTTTGAAGCTGGTGAGGTCTCAGGAAGATTTCTTAAAACTGTGGAAGTGTCTGGAAGCTTGCCAGATACTGATGGTGATCTAGCAGATGTTGAGGCTGATAATGTAGTAGCTTTGCTTACGTTAACATCAGAAGACCTGCCAGCAATTCCTCCGATAGCTGAAAATATGGAGCTTGACTTCTGTTTAAGGTGGTCCATAGGTTTGTCATCTACATGCCCAATCCTAATTTCAGGAATTGAGGAACGTCTGTCTGGAGAGATATGTTGTGAATAAGACCTTAGAGATACCACGGGTGTGGTGGGTGCAGATGTGAGGACATCTTTTATCCCCTGATTCTTCCAGTATGGCCCACCATGTCCCCCTTTTAGTGTCTTCAAAGTAAGATCAGTGGCCTCCAGTGGTTCCTCGTGACAGCTATGACCATTTTGCACTGATTCCATTTTGATCTTTTTAAGCTTGTACATGGTGAAGTCTACAGCCTGCTCTGCTTGAGAAGATATAGATTCCTGAAACATCTTAGCAAAACTTTCCAAATTCATGTTCATTATTTTATCACCTTTTTTAAAGGCTGAAGTGAGGTCAATGGGAGCATTCAAGAGTGGTAAATCCCTCTGTTGTTGACCTGCAATCCAGAGGTCATCTTCCTCATTGTAAAGGGGAATTTTAAAACCACAGAGGGTCACTTTGTCTCTTTGTTTTTGTTTCAGAATGTTAGCAATATTTTCTGTGATATTTCCAAGTGCTTGCACATCCTCTGGTGCAGCACATGCATAGAGGTTTCTACCAGCTCTGTCAGTCAAAAGGGAGTAAATGAATTCTTCATCCGAATAAACATAATATCCACAATCCCCAGCTTCAGCTGGCCACCACAACCCTTGCTCCAAAAGAGAAAGCCATTGTGGATACCACTCTTCAAAAAACATGTCCTCATCAGCATCCCCAGTAACTCCTGCAGACCTACTTAAATCCATAGCACCATGTGATAAATCCATTGGGCCCTTTTTAGTGGCAAGTTGTTTTATAAATTCAGTAGCTGATTTCAAATCAACATCTTTTTTATCTGTTACAGCACTGCCAAGACCACTTTTATCAACTACTTGAGTGAATTCATGTATGCTGCATTCAGTAAGAGACTGACATCTACTGAGCTTTGTTTTAGTCTTTTCTGTGGACAGATTTAGAGCACTCTCTCTCACAATCCAAGGTTTTCTGTTTTTATCATGATCATTCAAATAGTCACAGCTGCTCCAGGGCTTCTTGTCTCTGGAACTCATGTCAAACAAAACAAGATCTTCATCTGGCTCAATAAAGTGATTTTGGCTCTCAAAAAGTTGGTTGGCTGCATCCCTCCAAGGATGTGACGGTATGTTGAACTGACTGGTGTTCATTTCTTTGGGATTTAGCCATGCATGATTCTCCCATGTGGGTGCTCTAACTGTGGGTGTTATGTACTCTTGGCCTGCCTGGTAGTGCTCTTGAACTTGAGCAGTGAGGGCTTCAGCAAGGGCATAATCATTGAGCTGCTGCCAAAGAAGAGCCTCTATGAGACACTGATGCTCATAGAGCTCTGGTGGAATTACACCATGTTCTGCAAAGTTGTATAAAAGATCCTGGTAGCCATACTCTTCTGCTGTCCCATACAAGAGACGTTGAATTTCCTCAAGGTAAGGAGAAATTGTAGGATCTTGCCAAACTTGAGGTCGTGGGGGTTCTTTACGGGTATCAACAACAGGTATAGCTGTTGCGCCATTAGTTGTGACTGTAGCGGTACTTTCAGGGATATCTTCCTTACTTTTTGGTAGTAAATGATCAGGAAGACCTTTCTCTGTTTCCTTCCCAACAGCAGAAGTGCTGCTGTCACTGGGGCCTGTTTTGAAAATGCTGGATAACAAACCTGGAGATGTGCCACCTTTTGGTTCCTCCTTCCCAGGCTGGCAGAGTGATGTCTGCTGTGCCTTTGATGTTGACGTTTCCTCTGTAACACCAAATAGGCCTGAGAGGAAACCTTTTTGTGCTGGAACTTTTGAATTCTTCTCCACTGCCATGTCCTGGGATGAAGGCAGGTCCACTGGTTTGGCTCTCTGAATTTGTGGTCGCCCCTGTCCTGCACGTGCCTGCTGTTGTTGCTGTGTTGGTTGAGACTTCTGACCAGCAGGTGATGTCTGTTCCTCAGTGGCTGAAATTGTGTTTAACAGGCTAGGTAACAATCCCCCTGATTCAGAATAGGGTGGATCTTGCTCTGGCTTGACAGGTGGTCGACCAGCCTGAGTTGGTTCAGGTGACTGTTGTTGCTGAGGTTCATTTTCACCGGATGCAAGCTTCAGAAAACTTGAAAGCAAGCCTCCAGTTTGACTAGGCTGTTGGGCTGACAGTTGTTGAGGTGTTGGGATTTTGGTTTGCTGCTGCTGCTGTTGTGGTGACATCTGACCAAAAAGACCAGAGAAGAATCCTCCTTGTTGGTTAGGTTGGGGGGACTGTTGTCCTACAGTATTTGCCTTATTACCTTGGTGAGGGCCACTCTGGGGAGTGGGCTGTTGAGGTGCATCATCAGTAGATGCTAACTTATTGAAAAGCCCTGATAACAATCCACCCTGCTGTGGCTCAGGTGCAGAAGCAGCAGGTTGTGGAGGGATCTGGGTTTGCCTCTGCAGGGGTTGTCTGTTACCCTGTTGTGATTGAAGATGGGTTGGTCGATTGCCAGGTGGCTGTTGCTGTGCTAGAGAGGCAGGTCCTGCTGAAAATATCCCAGAGAGGAAACCTCCCTGTTGATTAGGTGGTTGCTGGGGTGTGTTTTGGCCTACTCTTGGTGTTTGTTGCTGCCCAGGGTGACCACTCGCTGTAGGCTGTGGGGCTCCGGCATCCGCAATTTTATTGAATAATCCAGAGAGCATCCCTCCAGGACCACTTGGAGGCTGTTGTGGAGGGACCTGGTTTTGGCGTTGCAGGTTTTGCCTGTTGCTTGGCCGCTGATTAGATCTGCTTCCTGGTGGGCCACTCCGTTGCTGTTGTTGTGAGGGAAAGGCTTGGCTTGCAGCAGCAGAGTCTGGGGCCCCCATGCCAAAAAGACCAGAGAAGATCCCTCCTTGCTGGGCAGGTGGTTGTTGCAGTGGTTTTTGCTTAGGCTCTTGAGTACCAGATGTTAACTGTGGCTGAGGTGGGGTAGGAGTAGGCTCCACAATCTTGTTAAAGAGTCCAGACAGCATGCTACCTGGTTGTTGTTCTTGTTGATTGGGTTGTGCACCCAGAGCACCTTGCTGTGGCTGAGATGTTGTTTCTGTGAGTTTCAACAAACCCCCAATTAATCCACCAGATTGTGGCAGTGATGATGCTGCTGCTGCCTTTGGAGGTTGTTTTTGACTTGTCTGCTCAGGCTGCTGCTGTTGGTTTGGTTGTTGATCTGGGGCTGCTGGTTGTCTCAGTTGCTGGTCAGGCTGACCTTTATCTGTGGGATGGATTTCTGCTGAACCTAATTTTAGCAATTCTGGCAATTCTGCTGATTGAGTAGGAGGAGCAGTGCCTTGAATCAAGATTTGCTCATGCCCTTCCTTTTTAGCTGGTTGGTCAGCTACACCTGGCTGGGGCCCTGGTGTGGGCTGAGGAAGTTGAGACCCAGCTACAGTGTCTGTGGCTATTTTCAAGAACCCAGATAAGATTCCCCCTGGTTGTGCAGGGGGTGATTGAGCTGCAACTGATGCTGCAGCAGGTTGGTCTGGCCTTTGTGGTGGGACATGGCCAGCTTGACCTTCTGGTGATGCTGACTGTGGCTGATTTGCAGGAGCAGGAACATTATCAGAAGCAAATTTTAAAAATCCAGCCAGCAATCCTCCTGGCTGTTGTGCTGCAGAACCCTGCTGTGCTTGAGCAGAGGATTGGGGAGCTGGTGAAAACAGCCCTGAGAACAGCCCAATCTGTTGAGGCTGACTAGCCCCTCCCTGGGCTTTATTGCCAGCAGACACATCTTCTGTTGATCCTAGTTTCAACAGTCCAGAGAGAATGCCTTGAGGCAGTTGTGGGGCTTGTGATTCTGACTGGGCTTTGGCTTGTTCCAGAGGCTCAGGAGCACCTTGATCTTTAGATGTGGCATCTACTTCAGGCTGAGATTGGGCATTTATCTTGCACAGGGAATCTTTTTCAGGCAATGTTTGCTCTTCAGTCACTTGTTCTGATCCACAATCAGTTTCGCCTATTTTTTCAGGGGTCATTTGTTTGGTATGAAGCTCAGTTTGACCACTAGGCTTGGTCAGTGTCACAGTGGGGGTAATTTGTGGCTTTGCAGGTTCCTTAGCAGGTTCACTTGGGGCTGCTTTGAAGAGGTTAGAAAACCAGCCAGTTTCTGTGTTTCCTTTTGGTACACTTTCAAGAAGCCCAGAACGGCTCGGAGAGGGAGTTCTTATGGGGCTGGGTGATGCACTTTTTGGGGCATTGACATCTTCACTGGAGGCAAACTTAAGAATCCCTGAGAGCATGCCTCCTTCTGCTTTGGGTGACTGCGGCGTGGAGATATTTTCAGAGGAGAAAAATGGGATTTTCAGCTTGCTGCCTAAAAATGACTCCTCTGAGGGCTTGGTGTCTGTCTGCAAGGGGTTCTCAGGAGGAGCTGTTGATATGAGGGTAGAGAGAGATTTCTTAAAAGGACTGAAGAACCCTGTGTCCTCTGCACTGCTTTCAGGTTTAGGTTCAGAAATTGCAATTCTTCTTTGCTGAATATCTGGTAGCTCACCAGATGACTCAGTTTCTGGAAGAAGCTCCACTGATCCACTTCCTGTATCTGGCAAAAGCTCAACTGATCCACTTCCTGTATCTGGCAAAAGCTCAACTGATCCACTTCCTGTATCTGGTAAAAGCTCTACTGATCCACTTCCTGAACCTGGTCTCGTCTCACCTGATGACTGTCGCTCTGTTTGTGAGCCTGCCCTCTCAGGACTCTTGGCTCTGTCTATGTATCCTTGCTTGGATTCATTGCTTGATGCAGATGTACTTCTTTGTTCTGATGGCTGAGGTGATGGCTCTCTGGATGATGGTGCACTGGAAAAAAGCCTCATAGGACTAAGCCTTCCTAACATGGAGTCAACCACAGATGTTGGTTGGTTAGCAGTGGACACATCGCCTTGTGCCTCACCCCCGACTTGTGCTGAACCGTGATCACTTTCAGCTGGCCGACTGGATTCAGAGGACTGAAGATGTAAAAAAGACTGAAGGGAGAACTTCTTCTCTGTTGTGAGCTCTTTAGAGGCAGGAGGAACTATGGCTATCGGGGGGGTAGTACCACCACTTTTGGGAATTAATGAAAGTAGCTTTGAAATGCCTGACTCAGCTTGTGCTGGAGCTTGGGAAGTAGGCGGGTCTGTGGCAGTTGTACCAGAGGATTCTGTGACTTCAGTGGCTTCAGTACCAGGCTTAGGGATAAAGGAGAGCAGTTTTGAAATGCCAGACTCTGTTTGTGGTGGTGCAGGGGAACTGGACGGAGTTGTGCCAGAAGCTTCAGGGCCCTCAGTGCTGGACTTGGAACCTGTGATAGTGCTGAATAAGGAGCTCATGGCATTCTTTACTCCAGCTATGCCCTGCTCAACAGCATTGTCCTCCTTAACTTCAGCTGCTTTTGCCTCATTGCTCTCACCTTCCTCAGCTTGTACTGCTTTGGTATCAGTTGGCAATGCTGGGAGCTTTCTCCTGATTGGTTTAGGCGTCAATTCATAGTTGTTAATCTCCTCCTCTTTTACAGCCAAGTATTCAGACACTGAGTGAACTAAGTTCTGAAGTTCATCCATGGCATCTACGTATTCATCCCTTGGTTCCTCCACAGGAGACAGCATAGGATCTTGTCCACAGCCTGCTCTCCCTTTGCTCAAATATCCTTGTCCTGGAGAGGGGGAAATATGCCTGCTGGGATAGTAGTAACTTTCATATTCATAAGTGACATCCCCTTCAATGAATGGCAGGTCATCTAGCTCTTCGTCAGATCCAAAGGAGTACTGCATCTCATCTGATCCAATGGAGTTATACTCACTCCTAGCCCTAATCCTTGCAGCCTCTTCCCTAGCTGCCTCTTCTTCTCGAAAGGCTGCATAGCTCTCAAGGGTGTCCTCTAATGCAGTTTTGGCCCACAGTCTAGTCTTGTATAGTAGTCCTTCTCTGTCCGTCTGCTGCCGTAGCTGTTTGAGTGAAGGAATGATATCAATTTCAGGTGGGGATGATTCATCCTCAAAACTGCCCGCTTCCTTATAAACTAAACGTACCTCTCCGCTGCCAAAGCCATGCCTCTTTCTGCGGGGCATGCCAGTGCCATCTTGCTCCTCTGTATCCTCAGGGGACAGTACATCACATTCTACCGTCTGATAGAACCTGCTACCCTTGGACTCACTAGGGCTATCACTTATGCGGTAGATGATGCTTTTGTCTTCGTCCTCCCATGTCTTCTGCTCAGCACCCAAGTAATCGTCCAGGATACCTGTGTCAGGTACTTTATATTTACTCTCCCATTCCTCCACACCCATACCTGAGTCAACAGGGATTATTCTGATCCTGCCCTTACTGTTTGATCGCCTGTTAGGTAAACAGAAGTGCCATGCAGAAAGCAGTGAAAAAATTATGATGAGGGAAAAAAAAGACAGAAAATTAGATATGAGTTAAAAAACGGCAGATCAAGCAAAGAAATCAAGCATTCAAGTAAAGAATGGCAAACAAAAAAGAAAAATATAAGAGGATTGCATGTGCATGGATACATAATTTCAGATATGTAATCTGGTACAGCAAACAATTTTCTTTTTGATAAATAATGATTTTTGAAATCACCATCAATGGGTTATGTCACTCTTGGCAACCTGACTCATTGAAGCCTTGCTCTTCAACAAAGAGCACGGATGAACAAATAAAGATTATTTCAGCAGCCAAGGTTAAGAGTATTTGATTCAGGCAAGTGGGAAAATGTATTAGGAGCCCCTTGAGTGCAGTTACTGTGGCTCTTAGCCTCTAATCCTATATCTGCTCTCATATTAGAGTGACCAAGGGAATACGCGTCCAACATTTTGCCCTGCAATAATAAAATTACTCTATTACAGTCAGAGCATGTGTGTGTGTGTGTGTGTGTGTGTGTGTGTTTGTGTTTACCTGGCCCCCCTTGTTTCTCTATAGTCTAGCTCATAGCTCTGTGTAGAGTCAGATTCTCTGGATAGGGCTGGGTGCTGCACCCTGCGGCCTATGGGGTACTGGTGCACAGACGAGTTGGTCTGGGAGGTGTTGTGGTACCGTGGAGGTCGGTTGCTAGTTTCACTGCGGTAGTCACTATCGTGGTCGTCCACTGCGCTATCATGGTCCTCTAGAGCTGTGTGAAAGGCAACAGAAAGAGCTCAGTAAAACACTGCTAAGCTATTTTTTTTTAAACAAATGAATAACACAATGGAGGAGGTGGCAGCAAATTCAAGTGTTTCAATTTACAAGACATCTAGTCCAGATGTGCACTTGTCGATTGGTCTTGCTAATAATGTGATTTAAACATTAAACTCTCTATCAAGGACTGATGCACTTCTGGTCTGCTCACTGCTTCTCACTACTGTCAAACTACAGTGGTAGCCATTGAAAAAGACCCCCTATATGCATTCATTCTGTATCCATCCTGCATTAGTAATGCAGACTATTCATTCTTGGATACCAATATATTGTAACTTTAAACAAACTCAAACTCAAATTGCAGCAGTAGTTTAGTTTAGGAAATGTAGGATTTACACAAAGGTTACATCTGCATTAAATTACTGCTGTGGGCCAGGCAAAGCACCCTTGAATAACTCAGCAGACCTTCTCAGATGTACTTATGATGACTACTATATGCAATATGTGCTCATATTCAGAGTTCTAACTATCTGCTGATAGCAGATTGTTAGTATGTTATGCTGGTCAAAGGACGACATCAAAAAAATGAGAATAAAGATTACAGAATTTGAACCTGAAGCCCCCTCTTGTGGTAGCAGGCATATACTACAAAGAACAGGGGCAGTTGGGCAGGTGTCAAGATGGCAGATTCACACAAGGAAAAAGACAAGAAACCAGTTTGGGACATAGAAACAAACAATGTAACTCCAAAGGCCAAGATAAAATCTATCCACAAGACCGACCCCTTGATTGGTCATGTGACAGAGAAGCTGTCACTGGCCGTGGGCAGCACTTGGTGTACGCACTCCATATACACAGTCACATACACGCACACACAAAAGCATGTACATTTACAATTACAGGAAAGACACAAATAAAAGACATGGACCCAACGTGCCTTGGTCCTGAATCAAAAAGAGATGCAAACAGCAGAGCGCTGTGCCATACAGAAGAGGAGAGAATAACAAAAGTCAACGAAAAAGAGAACCAATGTACGTACTCTGCTGTTCGCTCCATCCAAAATAACTCCAACTGCCTGGTGGCATGGAGGCAAGTGTTCAAAGAAAGAGTCAGCAAGGAAAGTGAAGTTGATTACAGAAGAATCAGACCAAGAGCACTTAAGTAACTGGTGATGCCAAAAGGAGTTTAAGACATGCAACGGGACTGAAAGCCCCAAAGTCTGTGAAAAGTAAAGCTCTTGGGAAGTGATGAATGATGATGGCAGTATGAGATGGATAATTAAGAATGGTTGAGTCTTGACACTTGGATAAATGTCACGCACAGTATGAGTGATCAGCAATGACATGATAGATTGTCGGGAATATAATGATGAAGAAATGAGGGAAAGAACACAAAAGGTGCACTGAGAAAATTTAAATTCCAATTTCAAAAAGACAACATCAGTGTTCGACTCCTGATGAAGAGGGCAGGAAAACAAGTTTTTGTGTCCATCATTCACAGTGGCTGGTGTATCCCAGAATTTACCAGATACTTTACCAGCCATCTTCATTTTCAGAATATAACCAACCAGCCAAAATGACCAGTAATATGGCTGGTGGCTGGTAGGAATGTCCTAGCCTGCTGATGAAACACAGGAAGGAAGGAAAAGGGGAAGAATAAAAAGAGGTCTGCCCAGGTCCTAATTGGAGTGAGTATGAAAACCTTTGATGACAAAGAGTGATTGAAAGATGGACTCTGACATGGTTTGCACAAACCTGTGCACAACCACCAAAAACACGTGCACACTACACATGACGAATCACACGCAGTGCAGTGTTTTGGAGCAAAGACGTTTTACCTAACAGTTTAGACTTACAGCACTGGGAGGGCACAGATGCCATTCGCCTTCTCTGGACCTCTTCCTGAGGCAGAGAGAGAGAGAGAGAGAGAGAGAGAGAAACAATGGAGGAAAATTAAATGAAGAAAAAACATAATAAAAACATTTTAGCACAGTATTGGTAGTTAATCTGATTTATTAAACAATGTTGTAATAACAGATATTCACCATCAGGTGGCAGAAATCACTTGACAACAGAGCACAGTGCAACAGAACTTAACATGAAGTGAAAAGAAAAACCTCAGGAGCATGGCATACAGAAACCCAGTCTGCAGGAAAGGAAAACACAGTAGTACAACAAGACAAAGACCACTGACAGTACTGACAACTTTACTTTCTATTAATACTTCGCTGATCCCATGAAAGTTTGTTCTCTTTTCATAAAGAGACAAAGTAACATTCAAATGAAATCACAAGTTCACATTTACAACCACATGAACTCTCTACGCCTTCCCAACTTCAGGAGGAGGCATAGAGAGAAGAGTTTTTCCTTGCTAGCATGTTAGCATTAACATCCTCTTGTATTGCTGTATAATGGAATAACTCACACAATGAATGATTTAACTGTCTACCAGTGAATGAACTCTTTATGTATCAATGTTAGTTTGGTGCATTGCCAGCCCTCTTTCCTGATCCACTCCCCTCGGGGCTCGTTCAGTCTGTTCTTGTTCTACTGTGCAGTAAATTGGACACCAACATCATCCGAGATCCCCTTTGGAAGCCACGGTTCATTTCTTTGAGCTAGTGGACTCACCTCCTCGTGTATCCGCATGGTGTTGATCCGCTCCAGTTTGCTGGTCCAGTACTGGGCCTCGTCGTCCGGGATATCTGGACAGATTGAGTGGACAGACAGACGGATGGGTGGAAAGACAGAGGAGATAAATGAGCGATGGTAAAAGATGTGGAAGAGAGAATGTGGGTGGCGAGAGAAAGATGCAGGAAACGTAGACGCAAGGGATGTTTGGATGGATGGATGGATGGATGATGGATGGATGATGGATGGATGGACAGAGAAAAAGAGGCATAAAGAATGAGAATAAGTGATAGAGGAAGAACATAAGAGCGAGAGAGAGAACTTGGGTGGCGAGAGAGGGGAAAGTGCAGCAGGAAACAAACACAAGGGAGTGAGTGAGACGAAGCAGAGTTAAACAAAAGAGAGAGAGAGAGAGAGCGAGAGAGAGAGAGAGAGACCACAGGCGCTGTAGCTCCACCCTTCATTCTCCTACTCGTCCCATCCCACCCCTGGTCGATCCCGTCCACGTTGCGGGGAGTGCTCCCATCTCATATTCATGTGTCTTTAATAGCTGATGAGGTTTCCTTTTGGCCCAGAAATAGAATAAACAACGCCCTCAGGGGCCTCGCGCTTCCTCCCCAAACCCCAACGTAGGCAGCGAACATGGAGAAGAAGAAGAGAAGAAGAAGAAGAGCAGAGGGAAATATGTGGGCGTATGGAGGCGTTTGTGAATGTGTTTGGTCTGTGACCACCAAACAAGAGGACTCTCCCTATTGGTTCGTCTAGTTTGCTCCAGTTTATTTTATCTTATTTGAGCTTAGTTTAGTTTAGTGTGTTTAAATTGAACAAACAATAAAAACACGGAGTAAAAAGAGAGAGCTACAAACTGAAAAACCCCCGAAAGAGAAAAAAATCATCTGGACAGACAACGAGAAAAATGAGAAAAATGAGCTAGATGACATAAATGAGGTCTTGCTCTGGTGACAGACGGGCTGAGTGATGACGCTGTTAATCTAAGCTGGCTGCTCCATAGTGGATGTCACTGACTTCCTCTACTTTTCCAGGAGGGTTGTCAACGTCGGCTGAAACAGGGAGGCTGCTATCTTATCTCCATCTTCAGGCCCTGCTGTGTCAAGAAGCAAGGCACCTCGACGTCCGGTGATGTATATAGATATATATATTTATAGTCAGTGCCAGAGGGAGGAGACGATGGCGACTCCAGACAGCCCTCTGAGATGAAGAGATAGGAAACAAACTGGTCTGGAATCAGTATGATCACTATGATATGAGTTACAGTCTGAAGGAGAGGAGTTCCTGAAGTGCCTCAAGCAACATTTAGGTTCTTCAGATTGAAACCACTGGTTATAAAAGGGTTCATAACATGAACCCTGATGGTAACGTGGGGATGTAAACTAGTTATACCATTGGTTCTGTTGAGTTCTGATGAGTATAGAGACGAATCAGCTGTTTTCCATGGTGGATGGTGTGTCTGTGTGTGTGTGTGTGTGTGTGTGTGTGTTGTGTGTGTGTGTGTGCATATGTGTACCAAAGGGCAGCTCAAAGCGGGCGTCCATCAGGACTTGATGTGGCGTTGGGTTGGTGGTACCGCAGATCTCATCCTCCCTCATCAATACCTCAGAGTCCAGAGACGTCCACTCCCCTGGACCCTCCTGGGAAAGAGAGAGAGAGAGAGAGAGAGAGAGAGAGAGAGAGAGAGAGAGAGAGAGAGAGAGATAGAGATAGAGATAGAGAGAGAGAGATAGAGAGAGAGAGAGAGAGAAGAAAGAAGAAAGAAGCCATTCACTGAGAATGAAAGAATCAACATGGAAATTGAGGGCGTGGGTGGGCCAGAGAGAAATGCCATTCAATAAAGCCAAGCTGAGATGAAAAGATGAGGAGGCGAAGAGAGGAGCTGAGGGTGGACTGAGGGTGGAGCTGAGGGTGGACTGAGCCTTAACAGTTTCAAACTGAGTGGAGAAGTCAAATATCGGGGGCTGCATTATTGATGACTACAGAGACGCTGCCCAAAAGAATGAGGACTGGAGCGAGACAAGCCTGCCCGCAGCACGCTGCAGAGAACCTGGCAACCTCCACTAACTGGCAACCCGTGAGAGTGTGTTTCTTAACCAAACTGAGTGTGTGTGTGTGTGTGTGTGTGTGTGTGTGTGTGTTACCTCGTCGGACTGTTGGATGGTGTCCAGTGGTATCAGGGCTGTGCCGATCATGGTGTCCCAGATCAACCCTTTATTCCACAGCTCCACCACCAACCCTGACTCCAGGTGACTGATCTCACTGTGAAACACACACACACACACACACACACACACACACACACACACACACAAACACGGTCAAATATGTAAAAGCTCACACTGCCATATTGGAAGAGTGACAACAAACTTAAGATAGTAATTGTGTTGCCTCTTCCTCCCTGACCTCATTCCCATGAGGTGGTGAGGTGTTGAAGGGGAAGCAGATTAGCACAACGAGGCAGCGGTTCAGGGACGAAGAGGTGACAACATTACCATCTTTGATTTTCACTCTTTTTGTCTCTCGAACCCATCGGTAACCAATTTACTTGGCGTACCGGCAGGCGTACACCATCACAGATTTGTGAACACGCCCCTCCGCCCCTCACATCACATAAAACCTGCAACTTGACAACTTTCAAAGTAACAGCGTGGTTCGGCAGTGCGTTTTTGTGTCTTTACACCCTGTTTCCTTTTCCAACAAAGTCCCCCATACGGAAATGTAATATATGTACATATAGTAAATTTCCATATATGAAATATATGTACATATGAAGGAAAAACATATATGTACATGTATGTACAAACTATATATGAAACCTATTAGAAATTGGAACAATTTCATATATGACATATACAGTATGTCTAGCCCATACAAATATATATGTTTATGTATGTATAATGCATTTTGTGACATATATGTCACGTATATAATTATTTATACATATAACGTTTATATAATGTTTATGTTATATATGTTGTATGTTGTTTTAATATATATATTGCCATATATTGTTATCATGTATGGTTGCAACATATAATACCATACACAAATTCATACAATACAAATTTTTAATATATGTACATATACAAATTTTACTATGGATATTTCATATATGTTAAAACCTATATCGTCATACATCCGGAGGATGTATGTATGTGGTAATAATAAATCGCCTTATATGTAACATATATGGCAATATCGCTCGCTGATATAGGGGCATATATGTCATATATTACATTTCCGTATGGGCCAACGGCTGGAATTTCTTCATTCTGAAGATTATGTGCAAAGCATTTCACAGTGAATGGCTTCACCAACTACACTGAGTAGCGTCCAGCTCCTCTGACTCACTTTCCATGTTTGTTCTGGTCCAACCCTTCCACTGTTGAACAGTCAACACCTATCGAATTACAGGAGCCTTCAAAATATTTCTTTAGATACCAAATATTAACAAATTACGTGGGCCTAATAATAAAGGGTATATTATATTATAAAGGGTATATTATATTATAAAGGGTATATTGTATTATAAAGTGTATATTATATTATAAAGGGTATATTGTATTATAAAGTGTATATTGTATTATAAAGGGTATATTATATTATAAAGGGTATATTGTATTATAAAGGGTATATTATATTATAAAGGGTATATTATATGATAAAAGTTATATTATATTATAAAGGGTATATTGTATTATAAAGGGTATATTGTATTATAAAGTGTATATTGTATTATAAAGGGTATATTGTATTATAAAGGGTATATTGTATTATAAAGGGTATATTATATTATAAAGGGTATATTATATGATAAAAGTTATATTATATTATAAAGGGTATATTGTATTATAAAGGGTATATTGTATTATAAAGTGTATATTGTATTATAAAGGGTATATTGTATTATAAAGGGTATATTATATTATAAAGGGTATATTGTATTATAAAGGGTATATTATATTATAAAGGGTATATTATATTATAAATGGTATATTGTATTCTAAAGGGTATAATGTATTATAAAGGGTATATTATATTATAAAGGATATATTATATTATTAAGGGTGTATTATATTATAAATGGTATATTGTATTATAAAGGGTATATTGTATTATAAAGGGTATATTATATTATAAAGGATATATTATATTATTAAGGGTGTATTGTATTATAAAGGGTATATGATATTATAAAGGGTATATTATATTATTAAGGGTATATTATATTATAAATGGTATATTGTATTATAAAGGGTATATTATATTATAAAGGGTAAATTATATTATAAAGGGTATATTATATTATAAAGGGTAAATTATATTATAAAGGATATATTATATTATTAAGGGTGTATTATATTATAAATGGTATATTGTATTATAAATGGTATATTGTATTATAAAGGGTATATTGTATTATAAAGGGTATATTATATTATAAAGGATATATTATATTATTAAGGGTGTATTATATTATTAAGGGTATATTATATTATAAAGGGTAAATTATATTATAAAGGGTATATTATATTATAAAGGGTATACATGTTTCCAGTGCTTAGTAAATGGTTAATAAAACTATCTGCCTCTGTTTCTATACAGTATTCAACTTCAGTCTGGACCGGTTCCTGTCCCGGTCAGGAGAGCATCTTATCCTAAAGCAGAGGGTGAAGAGTGTCAGCCGTCACATTCTGATGGATCCGTCTGATGGAGAAGACAGCAGCCAAACAGACCCCCCCCCACCCCCCTACCCCCCGCATATTCATACTCACAGTCCTATTCATATTCATATCGCCTGTCAGTCATCTCTGATGACACTTCACAGCTGGGATGATGGGAAAGGGGTGGGTGGGAGAAGGGGGGGGAGTGTGTGTGTGTGTGTGTGTGTGTGTGTGTGTGTGTGTGTGTGTGTGTGTGTGTGAGGAAAGCAGCCAGTGGAACATGTCTATCTGAAGCTGGTTGTGTTGCTCTGTGTGAGCGTGGTTTCCCAGCTCCTCTGTGCTCGTCTGTTCGTCCGGTCTCTGTTGAGATGCTGCATGTTGTGACGGTGCGTTGGCGATGTAAGAGTGATCTTATCGCACCAATAAAGCTTCTTGAATTGAGAAAATTGGATTTAGAGCAGAGGCCAGAGACCGGCCCGGGGAACAGGGGCACGGCAGCTATTACCAAGCAATTCTGAGCCACACTTACGTAACCGGCACTGCACCGGCTTAACACCGCCACAGGACCACAGTATGGCTGAGGCACCAACACCAACGATCCCTCACATCCACGATTCAAGACTTTCTTTGGACACAATTACAGGCGTACCTAGTTGATAGCATTACCAAATCATTTCTGACTTCACTATTAGTCCCAAAATCCACCAATCAGAAGGAATCTAAACACATGACATCACTCCAGGGTCAGCCAGCTTAAAGCAAGATGGCGACGCACCAGCGAAAACCAGTGAACTTTGATCTACTGCAAGACTTTAATCCATTCGATTATTTGAGACAATGATAAGAAAAACCACAACTACAATTAGAAATCGGTCCGTCCACGCCCTCCCTGACTCACAGATCAGATGTCAGTGTGTGTGTGTGTGTGTGTGTGTGTGTGTGTGTGATCTTTGTTTTAGCTCTGAGATGCCCTCCATCAGACGCCATCCATTATTGAGGGGATGTTTTGTGTTGTATCAGGGAAAGAACGGTGTATTTTTATCCCTCACAACCAACACACACACACACACACACACACACACATGCCTGCCTGTGTGTGAGATGTATATAAGAGGCCGAGGCACAGAAAGAAATGAAAAGAGAAAGGAGGGATGAGATGGAGGGGGAGTAAGAGGTGTCTGGGAATGCAGAGCTCAGGGCTTGATCTTGAATGTTGATGTCATTTGTGTTATTGTGAACTTTTATTTTCTTTCTTGTCTCTGATTGGTTGGGCTGGATGCCATCACCCATGTTTACATGATGAAGAGGTTTATAGTGAATATTCAGGAATGATGTTGGATTGAAATATCAACTTCAGAACGTCAAAAGGAAAGAAAACCAAAACGAGCGGTTTACGCGGCTTCGTCCAGACGAGCAGAATCTAAAGCAATGTTGACCCGTTGCTTCCTCCAAGGTGATGGATGCTTCATTCTCAGCCCATGAGGCCAGATTCTGTCTGGTTTTACAAAAGTAGAGATCTCTCTTTAGCTATGCTGTCAGATGTCACACAAACCTTTTTTTTTAAACAGAAAGAATATGAGCGGTGAGGCAGTGAGCAATGTGAGCAGCAGGAAGGGGAAAGGTTGAGATCAAACAGTTGTAAATCGCTCCTGTAACTGTAACTTGATAAAGTCTCTGGCAAAAGACTAAGAGAGGTTGAAGGAGAGGGAAGAGAAAAGGTCAGCATTTTTTAATATTAAACACAACGTAACGGACAGAGAAAAGGAAGGAAAGAACAGACAGAGAGACACGCCCACATGGTGATGTCAGCAGGGATGCAAAAAAACACCAACTTTTCCCTTTCGGGGGAATTTTGAGCTAAAACTTTGAGGAGAAACTCAATAAAATAAAACATATAAAACATATTTTGTAATGGCCAAAAAAGGAGAATCTTAACAAGCATGATGCTTTTTAAAACACTTTTCAGTGAAGATCATTTTGTCCAACACAGCCGCCCAGCTTCCCCCCCATCCCACCTCAGGAAAACTTCATGACATAAATAAGATGGAAAGGAAAGTTGTTGGAAAAGGTTGTCTCTAGTCACCACACACTGAGGAGGAAACTTCCTAATGAGATTTCAGTGTCATCCCCTTTACCTGGGGTGTGTTTACTGCTTTCAAATGAGAGGGAAACATATTTCTATTTATTATGAAACACCTTTTGACATTAAGAAAACTCTAATAACAATAATAGTGTATAATATTAAGAATATAGGATAGGAAGTCTGTGACCTCTGGCACTCTGCGGTAAATCACGTCATTAAGAACAAACATGTAGTGAATGAGGATAGTTTAGAGAGAGAGAGAGATAGAGAGAGAGAGAGATAGAGAGAGCGAGAGAGATAGAGAGAGATAGAGAGAGAGAGAGAGAGAGAGCGAGAGAGAGAGAGAATGAATTCCGGGAAATGAACACGTGAGGCCCGATGACCTGGAGTGTAGCGGGATAAACATTCAACTGCTTATCCCCTTATCCCACCAGCTAACCAAGCAACCATCCAATCACACACACACACACACACACACACACACACACACACAGGCATCAGAATCCCAAATCACCAACGTTGAAATCCACCTCCCTGGACTAAGAATAAGAACCAACACAAGTCAGTGCGGTAGAGAGACAGAAATATGGATAAGGCGTGATGAGATGACATGATGATGACATGATGAGAGCAACAATGCTGAGCCGACTTCCAGAACACCGTTGCCTGTGAAAATTGCCAAAACAAAGTTGCTCCTGTCCAATGGTCAATTTGAGCTTGCTGATTTCTAGGTGTTGCAGTGACAGCAACGCTAGTACAATATTGGCAACTGATGGGCTACATCGCCCAAAAAGTCAGACACAGTCACACTGAGAAAACAAGCGGACAGAATGACTGTGGTCAACTGTGGATGTTTTCACGGCGTAGAAAATAAATTAACTTCCGGCAGTTAGTTTCTTGAATTGCTGGTGCGTCTCCTTTCTCTGCTATCTTGCTGGCATTCTCTGAAAGTCTAAAATAGAAAAACATTTTCACTGTAAAGAGACATTTAATTCACTGCTGTGTCAATCAAAAGTCCCCCTGTAAGCTATATTTGCTGAATAGAGTCACAAGCCAGTCACAAACAGTAATGTCCCAAAACGAAGTGTGTGTCTTGTTCCATTAATAAATGAGGATAATAAATTGTTTTTTTGGACTAAATGTGGAGGCAGGTGCTTGGCTGATCCTTCAGATCTGTTCTGTCTGTGACAACATTTCGTCAAATTAACACTAATACATGGATGCATGAGAAGTTACGGATACAAGAAAAGCTCGAGCTGCTTTTGCTTGCATTGTTTTGCGACCCCTGAAGACACAGGAGGAGACGCCATGGACACAACCAGTCAGGATCTGCACAGTGCTAGGAGAAATTTCACTGTGCATGCATTTTTACTGTAATTCTGGCTGGTCATGATGACAGACTGAAGACTATTCTTCTCCCTCCTGGCTCCTCAAATGATGCTATGACCTTCCCACTGCAGTCAGACCAACACACAATACGCTAAAATACTCACAGGAATACTTCACATCTCCTTCCCCCATAGTTTCCTCTCTCCACAGCTCTTAGTTGTCTTTTCAATTAGCAATTTCCTAACATTTCTCTTTCTTACAGGATCATTCTAGGGTCCAAGGACTAGCTGTTAGATCCACTGTCAGGGCTCCGTGGCTCTGACCCTTGCACACCTTTCTATTGCAATGTTGGTGATCACTATTGAATAGGTCAGGAGAAGAGAGCCCTAAGCATCAAATTAGCTTGAAGGTGAAGGTGAGCAAGTCAAGAAAGAATTATTATTGTCTAGGCACAAGTTGGGCAGTTAGAGGAAGCTAGGGATTGGGAAATGCAAGTAGACCTAGGCCAGAAGAGATATAAAAGGAGGAAGCTTAGATATGCTGCACTAGCAGCAGAGGCTGAACAACAAGACTGAAAAGCCAGGGTCCCCTCTGTGGAAGTTGGATGCCATGGATTTGTAGCCACATCTGCTACTACTTTACTCAATAAGTTACGGATTCGTGGCCACGGATTATGGCAGCTCAGAGCAGCCAATGGATCTGGCTGAAAAGAAACGATGCCAGTTGGAGTCCAAAATATGGTAACCTATCCACGACTAAGACCGGAGTTATAGATCATATGGTGGCATATGGCAGTCAAATACTGTTCTCAGCTCTTGGTATATTTGCCGATGACACTTACGGTTTGCTGATACAAATCTGTGTCTGAGCTGCTGAGCGAGTCAGTGTCAGCCGTCCCTTTAGCCTATTGTTGTCAAGACCAATGGCAAGATCAGAAATTACTGGGTAATGTTATGAACTAGGTATAAGGCTGTTATCAGTAGGCTATTTGAGCAACATTTAAAACGGTTTAGGTATTTTTCTCCAGCATCAGTATACTGAAAATATTGTTTTCCATGTTTTATTGAGGAGGAAGCAGGAAAACACTGACTGGAATATTGTAGCCCACAATGCTCTGCAATATGGACAGTTGTAAAATTGACAAATGTCCGAAAACAACAACGTGATGCTCCACAGACAATTATTAAGTTACAGGCTTCAGCGTGGTGTATCGCAAGGCTGCCCATATAGTCCTTCCTCATTGAAGGTGGAGATGTTACCCACACATTGCCATCATCTTTCCTCAAGCATTCCTCCTCTCTGATTGCTCGACTCTCAGTGACATCCTCATTTGAAAAGGAAGCAACAAGTACAGAGGTGCCAGAGCGGTGAGGTTTGCATGGTTTTATTAGATAGTATGATGATTGATTATTGATTATAGGATACAGCAGGGAAAAAATAACAATAAAATAGAATTGGTTTTGACCGTTTAGTATTGGTTGCTTGATTTCAAAAGTAGTCATCTGTTCTTGAATCACCTGTGGTTAGCCTAGAGGTTACAAAGGCAGGCTTTCCCCCCCCCCCCCAACAACTAATAAGTCCCAGTTGCTCCAGTGGAGTTGCTCCGGTTTGAGGTGTGATGCCGAGTGTTGCTGAAAAACAGCATGAGTGCTCAGTGCTCAGTAGATCCTAACAATCAGAAAATGTTGAATATCATGTCCCTTGCATTTGTCTAAGAAGGGCTTCATGATGAAATCAGAAGCTTTCAAAGCATGTAAAATCCAAGCCTAACTATATGGCTTGTGTACTGCAGCTGGAACAGTCAGGATTTCAGAAAGGTTAACTGCCAGCTGCAGAAAGTCAGAAAGCCTCAGTTAGCGAGGATTTCTATCAGCAGGAGAATGATTAGAGATTGAGAGGAGCTGGGAGAGCAGCTGGGAGTACAGTTGCTATTCTCTTCTTTCTTTTATTTGGGGTGGGGGGGTTGAGCACAAGCCAGGCTCAGTCCAAAATCATTCTCTGGCTTGGACTGAAAATGAAAGCTGCACTCCACTCCACTCTCCATCCAACAATGTCAATCCATCCCGGCTCCCTCCCCCCCCCCCATCTCTCTTTCTCTAATCTGCAGTTGGTTTGTCCAGACCAGGATGTGAGCGTGCCACGGCAGGGCTGCTAATCCTACAACCAGGAAACCTCAGATACATAGCATGGTGTCGTCACAAGCACGCACACATACATACAGTAAACCTGATCACACTCAGGCTTAGAACACTGACACACTCCCCTAGTGCCTTAACGCACCACTGGCCACCGAGCCCAGGATGGACTTAGACACACTTCCAGCTAAGATCATCAGCAGTATGAATCCTCAGCTGGACTGACTAGCTACTAGGCCTCTATCTACAGCTGTCTACAGTTGTGTTACAGTGGTAGCCCTTGTAGAAACATAGTATAGACAACCAGGATACATAAAGCACTCTGATGAAGTGCTGCTGATACATGTAGGTGCTGTTTTTAGCCTGTCTAGTAAAAGCTTTTTATAATTCCAATCCATACAAGTGCCTGGACTTGGATTTGTTTGACACCACATACTGTATACCACTGGTCATAATTCTTGCTTTTTTCTTATTGTAATTCCCTTCCAAAAGGTGTGGTAATATACCTGAATACCTGAATCACTCCCTGCACAGTTTTATAATCCACAACATTTTCAAATAATAAATGTCTGCTTTGCTACTCTCTATCACCTATTGATATAACAAAATATTGATTCAACCTCCAGCCAGTTCATGAAAGCTTTTCCATTTGCACCTTGTGTCAAAATTAGTTGTGTAGAGGTTCAAATAAAAAGTAAAGTGATGAACAAAATCTGAGGGCGCGCTTGAGCTCACGGTACGACACAAAGGTCTGCCTCGTTCCTCCAGTTTCAACCCGCTGTTCAGGGGAATCAAACCCAGTCGCATTTTCCTACTCGAAACTTCCCGCGGCGCTCCAACGCAGCACGCCGCTGCCCCCCCCCACTGAGCCCGACTGCTGCTAATGAGACTGTGAGCTAATTAGCCGTTTATTACAGGAGGTCCTGGGGTTCCCATTGTATGTAATCATCAACTTCTTTCCTATCATTATGCTCTTAGGTTATATTTGACTAGGGTTGATCATGTCCACTTTATAGTGCAGGTACCCCCATATGAGTGGTCAGCCACCAACCCTGGCTGCTCTGGAGACCCATAGTCAGAACCACTTAATCACTTTTGTTTTGCAGGCGTATTTTAAAAGGCATACTCCTCCGCCTGTCTCCTTTAGAAACAGGAAACCTTAGACCTACGCAGTATATAAATTTCAAGAATTTCCCCCCGGGGATCAATAAAGTATCCGTCTATTCTGCGTCATGGCTCTAGCTCTCTGAAGTAATTTTGCAAAATGGAGAAAGAAATGATGGAAAAAATAAAGGCACAGGAAACAACACAACTCTGGATAGACCCAACTGAGGATAGGATAACAGCGGAGATTAAGGGTAGTGTATTGATAGATGAAGGAGAAAATGAGGAGAGGATTGGAGAGGAGGAGAAGATAAGGAGGGTCTTATATAATCATGTACATCCACATTCAATCTCTCCAATCCCTCTAATCAAGCAGTGGGGGATCAGCCTGCAGGACAGGAAGACAGATCTGTGTCTGTCTACAGTATGTACACAACGCAATTAAACATGCCTACAAATGATGCAGGCACCCCTTGGACCAATCAGAACCAAGATGCATCATCCCTCCAGGTTTCATAAAAATCAGACCGCTGGTGTAGCAGTTACGCCCTTTTTTGACCTTTAATTATAGCGCCCCATCAGGCCAATTAGTGTATTTTTTTAAACACAACACAGTGCCAAAATGCATCATCCCTCCAGGTTAAGTCAAGATCGCCCCTGGGGTCTGAGTTATGATGTTTGAGTTTCAAATTTTCACCTTTAATTATAGCGTGGTATACGTGGTACCTGCAAGTTTCAGAAAAACAAATCTTTAATGCTGCATGGAATTTTAAAACAAAGCTGTCAATACCAGACAATTTCTGACTGAAATAAATGGGCAGAATAAGATAAATTGTTACAGGACATCAAGTCCAAGTGTGTTTGGTAAAGCAGACAGGATGCATGTTGTACCACTAACCTGCAGGACAAGACCTGCAGGACAAAGAAAGCTGCCATTGCACGGTGAAACATTAAGACCACTAATGTAACTAATCTAACTGTATTTAAGACATTTTAATGCTTTTTAAGGCCTTAAATTTAGCTTCTATTTAGGTTCTATTGTGTAACATTCAAGACAGACTTGTACATTCAAGACTTGACTGTGTTACTTATGCAGCATAGCAGGATGAATGCACGAAAGGAGGACTTCTACAGTGCCTACCACTGTAGGTCACTCTGGCTAAGAACATCAGCTAAATAGCTAAAAAAAAAAAAAAGGCTTTCACAACTGTACTCAATATTTTCTGTTTAAAGATTAAGTATATTGAGTGAACTGTTAAGAACTGTCATAAAGGTTCAGACCTTTGAATGTACTAGAAATGAACAAAACAGTTATTTAAAACTCTACTAAGGCACATTAACTGATTTAGTTATGATCAGTTAGTTTCCACCTCTCTACTGGAAGCACCACCTCATGCCCTTCCAATACTGAAGCACAGAACAATACAACCAGGGAGTTAATTCAGCCAGTTGGAAGTGGAGGTCGGACTCGAGGTCAGGGCTCGACAAAGCAAAGAAAAAAGAGAACGGAAGAACGAAAATGAAAGAATGATCGAATGGAAAAATTCCATCAAAAATAGTACATAATGGAAAATTCATTTTTGTATTGCACAGGCAGATATAGCCACAAGATGAAACAGCTAACAGGTGCCAAAAGAATAAAAGTAGAAAAGCAGAACGCCCTTAAACAATATCTGCACTCCCAGCCCAGAAGAATAACCTGACATACGACATCTATTCACCATCTAGACTGTATAAGAGAGGTAGCCACTGCAGAGCCTCTTTCATGCATTTATCCTGCATCTACCCTTGAAGTCTCGAATAATATACAGTAATACAATACTATTTCATCACACAAGCTCAAGAAAACCCTCTTGTCTGACTATTTACCTCTATTCAGTTACAAAGAGAGCAAAGCCTCATTTTTACAGACTGTTCCTCCGGGGGACAGAGCATGCATGCAAAAATGCAGCAAACATGTTTTTTACTATAGTAAAAAAACAATTTTATGCCTCTCCTCCAACTGGGTACCAGACCATTCCTGGAGAACTAAACTCAGTTTTTCCAAATAATTCCTCTTGGGGTGGGAGCTAAAGAGCAGCAGTAGTCCAGCAAGCATATAGTGAAAAGCGGGATTTCTACACCAGCTACATCTGTACACCACCCCCCATGGAATCAAACTGGCCTGGACAATTCATTAGATTTATCATTGATTCATCCGTTTATCTGGGGCCGCCATGTAATTTCACTTTCCATCCATTCTACCGGCTCCAGCCACAAATTCCCATTTAGGAGCCGGTGTCAGCCAGCCAGACTGGAGTCCCACAGGCGGCCGGCGTCCCCATTCAATCTCAGTCAGTCTATTAGAGCCAGCTAGCAAGCTAGCTAGCAAGAGATGTCTGACCTGTATTCATCTAAGGGGTGACACACACTCCAAAACCCAATTTCCCTCCATGTTTGTCTCAATACTTCTCCAGAGATAGGGCACCTTATATGCTGTTGCTGCCAATATGAACACTGAGCTAAAAAAAAACAAGACAAGACGAGTCAAAACTGAAACTCATGACACTTCAGCCTCAATTCAAGGCAGCTCCGAACGCTGGTGTTTTAAATTCTAAATATTTTCCATTTTAGTCGAGTTTCATTCAAATATATTCACGTTTTATTCAAGTGTCAAGAAGAAATTCCTGCAATGAAACACATTGTTGGAGGAAATACTAAAATGAGTTGCTTATAAAACAGAGGCAATGACTTCAACACAAGTTGAAAATGATGCAAAAAGATAAAAGGTACAAACTAAGAACAGCAACGTCATCCTTCTTGGTGGAGGAACACGCCGATACTCATTGACAATAACGTTGAATTGAATTGAAATACTTACAACATGAAGTCTTGTTCCCAACATGGCTGGGCCCCACGGACTGTGATGGTGGTGCTCTTCACATTCTGCACCTTTAACGTCACATAGGCGTTGAATTTATCTGGAAAACAAAAATGGCAAATGACAAAAAACATTTAAGATTTACTTGAGTTACTGGAGGAATTGGACTCTAGTTTAGCTCTCTTTTCACTGGATGTTAAAAGAAAGGGTCTTGAACACGAACATGAAGTGCTGGATAATGAAGTGATGTATCTGCTGGATAGACCCAGGATAATGAGGACTTCTCCACTGTACTCCAAACGCATCAAGAGTCCTCAAAGAAAGGTATGGAACGCCTTGCTCAGCCACATGTCAGTATAGTGGCACAAATATTGACCTCAACTTTAATTGGGTTTCATAAGAAAGTATACCATTCTCACTTATTGGTAGTAGAAGAACTCAACAGAAGAAGCTTTAATGAGAAAGTCAGTAGATTAGAGTAGAAGGAGAACATGGAGCTGGCTGGGGAGTTTTAATATCCTGGGACTGAGGTGGCAGAGCTGCAGGGTTAATAGGGATAAGATTTGAAATGCTTCAGCTCTGAGAGCCTTTTCCCCCAGAGAGACGGGGATTGGACGACGAGGTAGGGATTAGCGGTATCTCCAGGGGCCTCGGCAGCCGGAGAACTCTGGGAAAAATCATTACCAGCTCATTTAACAACAAATTTCAATTTTCAAAACACCGGGAGGGGAGAAGTTGGCCAGACTGATGGAAGCTGAGAAGCTAAGGGTCCAACTGCTAGCTGTAATAAAGGCTGCGCCAGGTTAACCTGAACCTGCAGCGCTCTCTCTTTGTTACGATTTGACAAAAACATGCATGGACGTTATTGATTACTGATAACATTATGAGGCATTTAAAGACATTTGTTCATCATAGCTCTCCCTGTGAGAATAGTGTTGCTGACATATTGACCGATGAATTGAATGTCATTTTTGTTGTACATCGCATTTTTTAATGAAACCCATCAAAAATCACCAATTCAACTTCATTGTGTGAAATGTGGAAAAAACTAAATTTCTACTACACACTTTTATGATCATATTTTTAATCTTTGTCATAAATGCCTTTTTCTTGTGGAATAATATTTGCAGCTGCTAAGCTTCATCAATTAAGTCATCAAATAAAAAAACCTGAAAAGGGAAAGTAAAAATCACCATCAGCCCGTCCATGTCTGCAACAGGAGGGTCGCGAGTAGATGGATAGGCATCACTTTACTTTTGGAGTTCAAAAGCTGAAAAAGTTGGGAACCACTTCGCTTTTTGTTGCTATTTGCTCTTCAAAACTGCACAGATGTTCCTCTGCTGGACTTGAGTCTGCAGCCTATCAACGTATTCAGCATCTCAGCAATCACATAATTCAATCCAAAACATGAACCTGTTCCACCCTGAGGCTCGAAGAAACATTTCCATGAGTTCACGTTAAATGTAACTTAGGCAGAAGACGCATCACTTCCTTCTCTCCGTGGGAATAAGCAGCCATTATCTTTGGTGGAGTTATGCATCTCTGAGCTCCTGAAAAGATGAAGGGGCTATAATAAAGGCTGAGACACTCATGGTGGATTTCTGAGAGCAGAGGAGAAATAATTCAACTCGCTGCCTGGAACAAGAAAAGGAACCAAAGAACACACTCAGGTAGAAAGCAAATTTCAAGCAGAATACAATATTTTTCACCCATTTAAGAAGAAAAGGAAGGCCATTATCCTCCCCCAGTCCTAACCAAAGACCACATTATCCCCCCCAGTCCTAACCGAAGACCACATTATCCCCCCCAGTCCTAACCGAAGACCACATTATCCTCCCCAGTCCTAACCGAAGACCACATTATCCCCCCCAGTCCTAACCGAAGACCATAAATTCTTTGTCTTTGTCATACAGTATGCTTTTTCCTCTGGATCTCTGAACAGTGTAGAGGCTGTAAAACATTGAGGACAGCGTGTTTTACTCTGGTTTACGAAGCTCCATGCTGTAGTCAAGACCACCTTCATCGAGTCTGAGTCAATTCAAAGGACCAGGTCCAGTCAAGTTCGAGTCAAGACCAGGTCCGAAGGGGGTCGAGACCAAGTCAAGACAGAAACCAGAGTAAATTGACTCTTATAAAACACCAAAATGGGCAATAAACACTGTTCATGCCTTTCCAAGTGTTCCTTAAGGAAGTTTAATCAATTCAATTGTTTGTAGTGCTGGTGAGTAAAAAGCAAAAGGTGGAGAAAGTCAACATCCAACTGTGGGAGAGATCAAGACATCAGGAAAGACTGGACTCAAGCGCTACCGCCCCTGAAACCGATCTATTATAACAATGGATGATTAACCTGTACAACCTATAATAACAAGAGCAGAGCAGAGACCCCAAAACTACTTGCTGCATCCTGAGAGTCTCCTCTGTTTGGCCACGGTACAGGAGCATGAGTACAGGCATGCATTTTTCAATATATTTGTACATATACAGTATATATCTTGTAGAAGTCCCTCCTGCTGAAATCTGGCTCCATCCTCAAGCGGAATTGTTTGGAAAAAGGTTTTGCTCTCTTTTCAGCTTTCAGAAATAACAAGGACTAATGTGTTTACTGCCTGACTGAGAGAAGGAAGAGATTTGTGATACGATAAACTCATGTGTCTCTTCAGGAATGAACTACCTGCAGTCCTAATGCAGGATAGAGGAAGCACACATGTATGAAGGGGGGCTTCCACTGTACGGCGATCAGACTTACATCTCTGTATTACCAAGGCGAAAGTGGGAAGACGGAAAAAAAAAAACACACACAAATAGAAATGAACAATTGCATCCCACATAACAGCCCCGGTGAGCCTTTTTAATAACGCTGGTTTGCAAGGAAGTGTCACCGTTGAGTGTAGAGGTGCTGAGCAGACTCGGCAGGGAACATTTTGTACCGCGGAGGAGACACTTAGAAGACGGCGAGAGAGACGGTGAAGCAGCGGTTCCTTGTTTCCTCCCATCACACGCTGATGGCTGTGCAGAGAACTTCATGACCCTCTGCTGTATTAACCTCTTCTGTTGTTTCTGCACATGATATATGTTTTAAATTGGGCAGAGGCGACCTCCTTCACCTACTGTAGTTCTACCCATATTCTCAACGCTTCAACACTTCAAAATTGTGCACAGTGTATGTTTGTTTGCATCTGTGTTGATAGCCGGTATTTTGTGCTCAATATCTTTAATTTGACTGTTTTCGTGCCACAAATTTGCGAGGTTTCAGTGTGGAAAAGCCTCTGAAACATCACGTGAAACTAAAACTCTCCACTGAAACGCAGAACAATGAAATTAGTGTCAGCAGCTCTTTAAGGCAGAGGAAACTCTGGTACATTACTGCCTTTAAATGAAGAATTACTGTACAAAGTTATTGAATCAACAGAAGAGAAAATGTAGCTGGTCAGGGAGGAACCACATGACTGGCCGATATCTGATATTTCGTCTGTATGTGGTGGGTACCTGTATGTATTGTTGTGTGTGTGTGTGTGTGTGTGTGTGTGTGTGTGTGTGTGTGTGTGTGTGTGTGTGTGTGTGTGTGTGTGTGTGTGTGTGTGTTGCTGCCATCTTAATCAGCATACACAGAGGAGGTTTACGGAGGCACAAACCACCTAATCCTGCTTGATTACCTGCCTCAAGTTGCCCATTCTCCACCAGGACAGGGCCCATGAACACAACCAAAGGAGTGTGTGTGTGTGTGTGTGTGTGTGTGTGTGTGTGTGTGTGTGTGTGTGTGTGTGTGTGTGCGCGCACGCATCCTTGCACATCTCTATGTGTGTTCAGTCTAACAACCACTTACTTTTCAAGAGGCCCAGAGGGAGTTGGTGGAAACTGTGTAAATAAGAGTCTGTTTCACCTGTTTCTTTACCTTAACCTTAACCTTAAGTTGTTTTAGTTGCCTGACTAACCTTCTAACCTTAACCTTAAGGTGTTTTAGTTGCCTGACTAACCTTCTAACCTTAACCTTAAGTTGTTTTAGTTGCCTGACTAACCTTCTAACCTTAACCTTAAGGTGTTTTAGTTGCCTGACTAACCTTAAACAAAGTATAGTTTAATTTAATTTGAAGCAGTGTGTTACTGTGGATGTGATCCTTCAACTTTCCCTTGATACATTCAAGTCAAACATGCTCAAAATAATAGTCTAGAGATGTTGTGTCTTGGTGAACAGGTAGATGCAGACATAGGAAGCGTAAAGGGGTTTTATGGAAGCATGGATGAAGAAGCCAGTAAGGGAATGTGCTCCTTATGATTGTCTGATGTCCTGTCGTCTCCTGAGCTTTTACCTCCCTGGAGAGAGTTGTTGTTGATCCTTGTTGATTAAATGGCCGTGGTTCAGCACCGAGGACAGGGCTGCTGCAGGACGGAGTTAATCACAAGTCATTTGTGACATTGGGGGAGCGCTCCTGCTCGAAAGGGCACCGGACGCTGCCTGCATTTTTTAATCTTTATTTATCCAGGGAAGCTTGACGGAGCATGCATGCTGGCCCTGCTTCACATTCATGCACCAACACATATCCACACCTGGGAGCTGCTCAGCACAACTACCATCTTAAGCAGCTCCACTCAACTGGGGGTTGAGTGCCTTGCTAAAGGGCCCCCCTCCACAACGGTTGTTCAAGGAGGGAAGTGTGTTATTCACTTCCCCCACCCAGATTTGCCCCGTCGATCCAGGATCCAAACAACAACAAAATAATAGTGCATGTCCAGATTACAGGAAAATCCTATTTAATTCAG
Organism: Hoplostethus atlanticus; assembly: GCA_034670405.1. Lineage (NCBI taxonomy): Eukaryota > Metazoa > Chordata > Actinopteri > Trachichthyiformes > Trachichthyidae > Hoplostethus > Hoplostethus atlanticus. The sequence continues at coordinate 1,302,319 of JAXDDX010000042.1, read as the reverse complement.
TAAAACCGCTGTCATACTCATCATGCGAAGGGTAATGTTAACAAAAACGTGATGTATCTCCTGCTGTGTACCTGCTTTCCAAACATGGATGCCTGTATCTGTAACGAGGACGGCTGGAGGCGGGGGGTGAAGGGGTTAATCGAGAATAATCCATCATTCACTTAAGGGGGTTGCCAGGTCTGTGATTAAGGGGATGAAGGGGCTGGCAGGGTTTAGACAGCCCCATTTACAGCCCGAGCTAACGGCGAAATAGGGCAGACGCCGAAAAATGGGAGGCGAAGAAAGAAAGAAAGAAAGAAAAAAAGAGAGAGAGAAAAACAAACAAACAAAAGGATTGGAAATTGGAGTTCTAGTCTAAATGTGGCACCTATCTCTATAATAGACACCGCCAGGGCTGCTGTGGCAGGGATTTAAATGGCACTCGCCAGACCTCCACACACACACACACACGTTCTTTCAGCATGTACCAACTAGCCGTGGTGAGGGGGACGTATCCCAGCATGCAGCAGGACCCTCTTGGGGAGCAGCCGGCGTCATTTATAATTAAGTGTCCATGACTTATGAAAATAAATAAGTTATATTCAGTTACACATGGACGTGTGCGGCGCGGCCGGGCGAGATGACATTTACTAGGCTGTCTACAGTAATGAATACTCTATTATGGGTGTCGAGGGAGAGACGAAGGGCCGGAGGAGGCTAGGGAGTGTGAGGGAGGGCAGAGCGAGGGCAAGAAGGAGGCGAGAGAGAACAGAAAAAAGAGGCTGCTGGGGAGGAGGAGAGCTTTCGTTGGATGAAATACTGAGAGGCTGAAATGTTGAGGAAAGTTGAGGTGACTGAGCCCTCAAAAAACACAGGATTTTTTTTTGCTGCCATGCTCGTTTCCAGCAATACTTCACACAGTTCATACAGTTACACACATTCACATCTGGTAGCTGAGCCATTTTACGTTGATTTGCCGTTTAAAAGACTAAAATGAGGCTGCATAAGGTTTAAAAGTGAAGGTTTAGTAGACGACCATTCTCTGGTGCATGTTTCTGATATTTAGAGCTGTTTATACATTGTTCAAATATGTAGTAATGTGTGTACTGCTCGGTCTAAAACTGGGTAAAAACGATCCTGGGTGCTAAAGAGCTAGAGACATGACGTTAAACATCTAGCGCTCAGTGGGAGTCCAACACACCCAGCCACAGCACAGCCACAGTAGCTGGTGGACTCCAACACATACCAGCCACTTTCTCTATTTAAAGAACTAATCTGTGGTAGTTTCATAAAAATAAATGCCTTGCAACTCTGATTCACTGATTGAAAACAGCTAGCAGGTGATCAACCTCTAGCCAGTCCATGAAAGCTTTTCCATCTGCTGTTCTAAACACCCGGTGTCAGGTAGGTGTTTTCCTCTGGTACACAGGAAGTGATTTTTTGTTTTTTTATTCCAAACAAAAAAAACATCACATAGAAGAAGAACTGGGTAGTTAGCATGAGCAGCGATAGCCACCGTGGCTGAACAGACAAAGAAAAGAGCGCCACCTACAGGAACTCAAACTCCATCAAGAGGAAATCCAAGGAGAAAGACGTCACAGTACTGGACACACTGTTTGATTGACAGGTGATCTCTGGGAAGAGCAGTGAGGAACACCACAGTGAGGAACACCACAGTGAAGGAACACCACAGTGAAGAACACCACAGTGAGGAACACTACAGTGAGGAACACCACAGTGAAGAACACCACAGTGAGGAACACCACAGTGAGGAACATCACAGTGAAGAACACCACAGTGAGGAACACTACAGTGAAGAACACCACAGTGAAGAACACCACAGTGAGGAACACTACAGTGAGGAACACCACAGTGAAGAACACCACAGTGAGGAACACCACAGTGAAGAACACCACAGTGAGGAACACTACAGTGAGGAACACCACAGTGAAGAACACCACAGTGAAGAACACCACAGTGAGGAACACTAGTGAAGAACACTACAGTGAGGAACACCACAGTGAAGAACACCACAGTGAAGAACACTACAGTGAGGAACACTACAGTGAGGAACACCACAGTGAGGAACACCACAGTGAGGAACACTAGTGAAGAACACCACAGTGAGGAACACCACAGTGAAGAACACCACAGTGAGGAACACCACAGTGAGGAACACCACAGTGAGGAACACCACAGCAACGAGGCTGAGCACCAAAAGGAATCTGAGGATCACCAGTCAAATGTTCTTTTTAAAACTGTACCTGTCCTCCTGATCACACCTTCACTATGATGACTACACTTAGACTCACAACATCACACCGAATACTCCACATCATCATTCTTTCTGTGAAGTAGCTTAAAGTTTCATTCTGGATGTAACTGGTCGAGCTGTTTACAGTTGTTTCCACTGTAAAAGCCCTCCTTCATTCATCCTGCACACGTCCACACAGGCAACTCTTTCTTGAATGTTATACAGTAGAGACAAATTAGTGTGCTAGTATAGCGACTAGCAGACCATGCCTTGTAACTTCTCACAACTGAAAAGCCAACATTTGATTTTTCCTCTTGGTGATGGGAAAACATGTCACAATATTTCAGCAAGAATGCAGTTGAATGTTGGTTTGCGCAATGGCTACATGTATATAGCGAATGATCTAGGTGGACAGTGGGGGATCGGTAGCAGTCTGGGATAAGGGACTGTCTGAATGTGACTCAGGCAGTCTAGGGCTTCAGGCTGTGCTGAGACGGGGCGGCCTCATTAGACAACACCATGGTCTCGTTACTATCAGGGGTTCCTCTGCATTCATTAAGCAGCGGCGGCCCATCGCAGCAGCAGCACCACTGCTGATGGACAGAATGTCAAACATGAAAAAAACATGACTCAGGGCAATTCCCTGCTCAAACACATCTGAACACGGGCCCGTTGTTTAGAGGTAATGATTCATTATAACAAGCACAGGTCTTAGCTGGAGCGGCCACAATAAAAATAACCAACCACCAATGCTAAAGAAGTACTGAGGGGACAGTGAGGAGGAGGAGGCTCAGCTGATGGTGGCGGAGGATTGGGAGCAACGATTTTTTAACTTCTGTTTATCCAGGAAAGCTTGACTGAACATGTACGCTCTTTTTTCGTCAACATCTTGCTTCACACAGCTCCGTTCACACCTGAGATCTCCCCCGGGATAACCACAGTCTTCTGCTGTGGTTGTGTTTAGTGCCTTGCTCAAGGGCAACTTCAAAGTAGCTGTATTGGCAGGGGAGGGTTTCTCATCCGCCAGCATCCTTCTGACCACAAGCCCATTTTAAAACCTCTAGGCCAGTGGTTCACATGTGGCCTCATGACCCAACGCTACATCGGCTGATTTCACTGATTAGCACCTTTAACCGGACAGGGGGAACTAAGCAGTGAAATCAGCTGCTGTTTGGTTGGTGTGAAAACCTGCAGACTCTTGAACCTCACTTAAAGCTGCAATAGGCCATTTTTCACATTGGCAGTTCAAAATTGGGAGAGGTAACTATTTGAAATAATTGAACTTCAAAACTCAGAAACCATGTAACCTCCACTAAATTAAACACAGCACACTCATGTTCACCAACCCAGCTGGTGTGTGATGCTTTACACCAAAGGAACAAGAGAGGAGAAAGATCTAACGTTGGTGAGTCCAGCTTCCTCTGGGCGGAGCCTCGCTGCTGTTCAGGAGGCAGTTTTGTATTTCGCTCTCAAGTCTCAATTCATCACTTTCTGTGCACAGAGAAAATTTCCCACCAGTGACCACAGCGACACCAGAATTTCATTTGGACAAATAAGGCAAATCTATGGGGTCTCAATTAGCGGGGATGGGAAGCTCCTCTGGTGCAGCGGGTGTATTTCTGCATATAAATCTAGATTTAACAACTTTAACTTTCTGTGCCAAGAGGAAGAGGGGAGAGCAGACCACCGACTCATTAAAACAGTATGTGGCTTAAAGGGTAATTCCGGTATTTTTAAACCTGGGCTCTATTTGTACATATTAGTCATTTAGACCCCAAAATAGGTACAAAAAGTTTTGGAATTGCTCCGGTAGATCGCCTCAGTCGGCAGTCGCGAAACAGGCTGCTATGGCTGCAACGTAATCCGCAAGGGCAACTGCGTGCGATAAAAGTACGTCCACTAAAAGTGCTTGTTTTTGTCACTGACAGGCTCAGATTGTTATTGGAAGTGTCTGACAACATTAAGGAAAGGATCCTACAGAGACAGACCTTTGTTTAACCAGAAACAGAAGTCTCTGCAAGTCTCTCTCTGAAATCTCATGAGCGAGACTTTCGTTTTCTGGTTAAACAAAGGTCTATCTCTGTAGGGACACTTCCAATAACAATCTGAGGCTGTCAGTGGCAAAAACAAGTGGATGTACTTTAGTGGACGTACTTTGATCGGCCCACTTGCCCCTGCGGATTACGTTGCAGCCATTGCAGCCCGTTTCGCGACTGCCGGCTGAGGCGATTTACCGGAGCAATTCCAAAACCTTTTGTACCTATTTTGGGGTCTAAATGACTAATATGTACAAATAGGGCCCAGGTTTAAAAATAACGGAATTACCCTTTAAATCTGCCAAACTAATAAACGTGACACATATACCAGCCAGCATCTCTCGAGGGCCGTCCACCCCTGGGGCTACCGGAGGGACAGCAGCTCCCCGAGGCAGGAATCTATTGTTTGCTACTATTAAGATAAATCAGATCATGTTCCCCAAACTGGGGCATTAGAGTGGGCCAAACCAGTTGTGTCTGACCTGAGACTATAAACCATACCGCATGGATACCCTACGTCCTCTATTACTGGGTGTCATAGATGATGCAGTTTATGGGTTGTGCTCTCTGGTTGGAGGTCAGTTGTTTTAGATGTTGAAGGATAAACTGACAGACGTAACCATTGCAAGAGGAATTGTTTTCCAAGTTACAAGGAATGGTCTGAGAGCAGTATTTGGTTCTACTGTATAACATTTAAAGACAGAACTGTTAGCAATACTGAAATGAAAGAACAGGGGCTTCCACAACGGATACCACTGTATGATAGCCACATCATCGCTCATATCTTGCTTTATGAACCTCCGGAGGGCCAATCAAATCACCTCCTTCCGCTCTGAAACTATGGCTTGGCAATGGCAGGCCAGCGGCAGCCAATGACAAATGATCTCCTGTATCTGGAGTCCATCTCTGTCTCCTCAAGACACTGAGGGATTTGTCTCCGTCTTCGCTTTTATGTGGGAATGACGCGTTGTCATTTCGGGCTAGCAGGTGGCCCTTTGTCTATGATGATCTATTGATTTTCCTCTCTCTCTTCCTCCGGCTTAATTTATCATTCTCCCACTCATCGCTGTTGTTCTCCTCTCATCTATCGCCCAGAGAGAGAGGATGGGAGGATGAGCAGCTGCACCCAGTGAGGAGAGGAAAAAGAGATGGAGGGGAACACAGAGGACAGCAGGAAGAAAGGACTCTTTTAACCATACACTACGGCACCCCCCTGTTTTACTGCATGCTGGCTGAAATATTGCTGCTTCCATCCCCAAGAGGACTTGTTGGGAAAATCAATGTTTGCTCTTTTCAGATGTTGGCTGTCACAAGGAATGGCCTAGTTACTCTCTGGTTGAGAGACACTAGAGTTATGAGTTGCAGGATAAACGCATGAAGGGGGACTTTTACACTGGCCACCACTTTAACTGTGACAAATACCCTCGTTACCCGAGACTCAAAGCTAACCTAAACCAAACCCACCCACAGGAGGCCTTTGAACCTTTTTTTAACCCGGCAAACTGACAAAGGCTGCGTTCACACTGCAGGCAATCACGCTTAATTGTGAATTGTGGGTCATATCCGATTTGTTTTGGTGACCAATGTGAACTGTAAGACATTTAAAAAAAAACACACATGCGCACATTTACAATAACAAAAAACGTCAGAGATGTTATTGTGCCCGCGCTACTTTGGTCAAGCTAGCTAACATGGAAGGTGCTCAAAGATGGATTTTTATTTATTGGTTTTTGATTTGTTTGCGTGCAATTCGGCGACGGCTTCATCAACAGATCATACAGGCAAGAAAGAAAGAACAGTTGTGTCCATCCCGCGTAAAGTTCTACTGTCATCGTGAAATAATCAGCGTGACAATCTCAAGTTCATGACTGATACTTGACTGATAACCATGGCAACACTGAAAAGGTTTAACCTTGAAATACAAGTTTAATCTAATCAGATTTAGTGCCACATGTCAATGTGGTCTGGATCCATGACACTTTGCTTTTTGCACTGATTTGAAACAAGCTGATTTGTGTCACTTTTGAGGGAAATTGGAATTGAGAGACTTTCAGATGCAGTATGAAACATATAAGATCACAGCAACAGCCTAGGGGAGGGATGGGAGGGTTACACTCTCCACCAGTCAAACTGGCGTTTCGGCTGGACGGAGACAGACTGAAACAGTGTATTTCAATGCTCTTTAAATGCCTTGCTCAAGGGCATCTCGACATATATTACTATGGGATATTATTAATTTGCTGTGAGTCAAGGTCCTCCTCCAGTATCACCCTTTCACATTTCTAAACCTCTCAGAAAGCATTTCAAAAAGTGATGTCTGATTACTTCAATCACAGTCCCAGTCAAAATGAGGCTCAGGTGTGCCAGGACGGGCCAATCAGCTGTGTCTTTTTTTGATTGGTAGAAATCAGCTGTCACTCCAACTTTGCCTTGCAAACCAATGATTCACTCTAATGATTTAAACCAGCTAACACCAAGGTTGTAGCCACACTCATAGAAACTATAAATGAGAAAACAAAATAGAACAGTTGATGAGAACACAGACATGATAGGTCTGCTCTTACCTGGAGGGCCGTGGAGTTTGGCTTTCTTTACTGAAATAGAAAGAGAGAACACAGGTTAGTCTCAAGGTGACAAAACAGGACAACACCAAATGAACAGTACTGAGTATATATAAGACAGATGGGCAGAGAGAGCTGGACTAAAGCAGAATACACCAAATGTCATTTTAAAGGGACTTATGTTGCATATTGGAGTAAATAAATTGTAAGCATTTTTTGCTCAGTTGCCCCACACAGCGGTTTGATCAGCCCAACTTGAAAATTGTCTGTAGTTTAAAAGTTTAAAAACTTTATTCACATTATGTTTGATTTTGTTTCATTCTCGATGTCATTTGTGTCTTTATCCTTCTCTTTTTGAACACACCGTCGGTAACGCAACACACATTTTCTCCCTTTGTTTCTTTGAATAAATGCACATGCACGCAAGAACACCTCTCAGCCATTTGTAATGAGAAGATTTTATCATCTCTTTTGGGATGTTTTTTTTCTCTCACCTGTACAGGTTGTACTTCATCCCTTCTCAATATTTATTGCAGTGTTTTTTCATTTGTGCAAACTAAACTAACTAAACTAAACTAAACTCAGGTAAGGTGGTTGCAGGCAGCAGTTTGACTCTTTAAACTGTTTTGTAAGAAAGGCATGAAGCATTTGTTTTAACTTTGTGTTAGTAGACATTCAAACATGAATGAGATAATCAGACAGACAGACCACATAAACTAAACTGTCTTACATCTAACATGGGATTTTCCCCCAATTGTCCCCCTAACTGTTGTGAGACAATGTCCAGATGTACTGAAGGTTTCCTCTAGTGCAAATCTTATTGCCTTATTGCTGATGCATTTGTGGATGTTCCAAGGCTGGAACAGAAATAGGGGGAGGGAAATTGTGAATAGTGATTCATCATTGCTGGATTGCTCACCTGAGAGTGAGTGTGTCATTGGAGTTATCAAGTGGGCACCTCCCATCACAGATCTCCAGATCTCACCAATCCCATCACAGATCTTTTGTTCATTTAGTCTCAAGACGGCTCAGAGTAAATGTTGGCATCTTAGAACTACCCACCTCTTATCAGACCTCTACTTATCTACTCTGCACTCTGCAGCTGACACAATCTCCCCAATATCATCTTCAGTTTAATCAACAATAGGCTATTGAGGCGGCTTTAACTAACACCTTGAAGAACATCATTCTTATCCTGAGCCGTAGTACATTAAAAAAACAAAATCATGAAAACTGAACAAAATGGGAGTTAAGTTCATAGTTTGAGTGCATATTTGGACAACTAGTAAAGTGAGCTCAACACGTTTATTCAATCACAGCCAAGACGTGGGAGATGCGATAAGCGAGACAGAGAAAGCTAGAGAGAGGGAGGGAGAGGGAGGATGGTACTAAACAGGTCATTTGTCTTAGGCTGTCAGCACAGCTTGCCTTGTGTGTTACTCGTGCCAGCTGGGCGGAAGCTCAGAGGAAGCCTGATTGGTGGAGTGCCAGACCCAACCCTGACAATACCTGTCTGAATGGCCTGACACTGTGAAAGAAACCCACTGTGATGCTATATGCTGTAGGTTAGCATGGAAGAGAAGAGAAGAAAGATAAATCATTTAAGGGGCTTTTTTATTTATGTAGTGATATGTACAGTCCACTGTCAGTTGAATGTCCTGCACTGTCCCCTTGCATTGAATGTCAGGCCCTGCACGATGTACGCAAGTATTAAGTACTTATGTTACAAAGTTGTCGATATGTTACTGCACCACGAAAAAGTCCTGTACTTTTATTGTACTTGGCAAATAAAGTAATTCTGATATTTCCTTGAATGGCATGGTGGCTCAGTGGTTAGTCACCTCACAGCAAGAAGGTCTTGGGTTTGATTCCCGACCCCCGGTCCTTTCTGAGTTTGCACCATCAGTGTGTTCGTCTGTCTATGTGTTCACCCTGTGGTGGACTGGCAACCTGTCCAGGGTGTTATCCTGCTTTCTGGCCAATGCATGCTGAGACAGGCACCAGTGACCCCGACTAGGAATAAGCAGGTATGGAGAACAAATGCATGATTTTGTCCAATGTTGCTTAGCTACATATCGGGCAAAATGTGTGAAAAGTGGAAGGTGTCAAAGCATGTGTATAATCCCCTCACACTAAAGACTGAACAGAGCACTTAGCAGGGAAAAGCTAAGAGGACGATGCATCAGCTAAGACGCTGATGCATCGCCAGAGAAGTGTCATGTATGGACACTGATCTGTTTGGGGGGTGTCTCGCCTGGGGTAAGGAAAAAGACCCATTTCCATGCAAATTGTTATTTTTGATACTCTATTGATCTCAGGGGGGAAATTCATTGTTTGGTGGAAGTCAGAGCACAGGATCAGGATTTGAGCACCACTGGTGGTAGGCTCATTTGTTTTCAGGTGGGATGGCTTTATAGTCTCTTTAGGATTTTATTTTTAATCTCACACAAATATTTGTAATCTATTCTCTTCTTTGTGCTCTTTATCATTTTCACTGGTTCAATTTCAGATTTTAATGCTGAACTTTGCAAATAAACTTTAACTTCAGGCCACTTCTCCAGTTACAGGACATGAGTGCTAGCCAGTAGGCCAACCTACCGGCCACAAAATAAAATTTCTTCTTAATCTCTCTATATGGGAGCTAAAATAAAATTAAGTAAAATATACAAGCGAGTGGAGGTAAATGGCATACTGTTCACCCTTACCTAGTTGGTGGACAGACACTAGGAAATAAATAGTCTAGATCTTCAATTTCCTGCAGAATCAATGCGGGGTGGACGCAGGATAAATGCAGGAGAGTGAACTTCTACAATGGCTACTACTGAAAATACCCACTCTAGACAATGGTGAGTTGAAGTCTGTTTCCCATAGTTACAAAAACAAATGTAACTGTCACTCACATCTAAGCCAATTTCAGGGCTAGCAGAGGTCAGTGTTCCCTTTTTGCCAATGGGAAGACTAGCTGGGTCAGAGTTAGTAAAGCAGGTCAGATATCAGACACGTGCCAGCCGGTATGATTGAATGAGAGGATCGTGCTGCTGGTGACCGGGCGTTTGGCTGGTGGGATAATCCCTCTGAGCTAATGCCTTAAGCAGGGCTGAAATCTACCAGACCCTGCTATAATGTAGGTGAGAAAGAAAAAGAATGGGCCATGTAGGAAAGCAAGCTCATCTCCCTTTAGTAGGTTACAGAGCAGATACCTTTTGACCTTATGGAGCACTTTCACAGCTTCTACAGATATGAAAATGGTTAATAAAGTGAAGATGTTGTTGAGGGAAGCCATGTTGATTTGGGGAAATGGGAGGGGAAAGGGGGCAACTCGATACTGATGTGATGAGTCATGCATAAGATTAGCCCTGCTGCTCCAGAGCTGTATGAGAAAGATTATGTGATACTGACATCTGTAATATCTGTGTACGCTACAGTAGATTAAACACTAAAACTTGAATGAAGAATCATTTTTGGCTGATTTCCATCTTAAATAGTTACTTAGTTACTAATAGTTACTGCTTGAAACTGCCTTTTGATTTAGTATTCACTTCCCTTCACTACTGAAGTTCAATTAAAACTGCAAAAAAAAGCAAGAAGGTACAGTATGGCAAGAAGGGGCATAGTCAAACATTGGTTGGAGACAATAACCAGTACCTGAAACTTGTGAAACCTGTTATCCTGCTCCAACATATATCACATTTCTTGTAAGTAGAGAGCGGACCAGGAAGTGTTCAACTCTGCAGTAAGCATACAAACTACATTACTAGGCTTTGTTGGTTTGTGAACTACACTATTGGACTTTGTAATGTTGTATGCCATTTGAATCCTAGAAGGACAAATAAAAAATGTTTATTTGTTGATATCTACTCTTTTGCCCTTATTCCTTCTGTACAAGACTATGCAATGTGTGTTTCACACTTGATGCATCTATGAGGTGTTATCACTCTAAATCTCTGGGAAATTTCATCATCAGTTTTTTGTCAATTGTGAAATGCAGGTGTTAGTCACACATCACACCCATATTCTAGATAAGAACCATTGCCATCAATATGTTCTGCAATTTCAGCCTCACTTTGATGAAATAATCAAAGTTGACATGATTACATAGCCAAGATTATTACATGTCATTTACACTGTATGCCGATGACAGCTTTCTCTTCATTAGAGTGTGCTCCAACTGTGACCACTTAATGGCTGTTCTGGTGGCAGTTCTGTCTCTTTGAAGTGACACGTGAAAGTGAGGCTTTGAAGCCCAGCGGTGGAAATTACCTCTAAGGAGTGAATTAAAGACTGTTTTTTTTTTTAGCTAGCACAGCCTCTGAAGCCTCTGATCCCCTCAGAGATGACACCCCGGCTCGTTCATCAGGAGTCAACCTCACTGAGACGAGACTACACAGTGCCCTGGAAGGTATTGTGATCTGACTGAGAAGGGGTCAAAAGTGAAACAAACTACTCAGCAGATTACAAAACTGCCAACATAAAATGTATTTACTTCTTAGTTTATCCAGTGCCATTTAATAATGTGTGTGCAGGTTGAGGTTCAGGGCCATGTCTACTAAGAAGCATGCTAATTATTATTGTGCACAAACACTTAACAGGTTCAGCTTTCTGTTTAGCACTTGGTTTATCAAAAACACTTTCCAGTTAGAATGCCTGAGCACCTCTACCAGGGGAAACATGGCAAACCATTTTAACATTACACAGATAAGAGAAGAGAAGAGAAGAGAAGAGAAGAGAAGAGAAGAGAAGAGAAGAGAAGAGAAGAGAAGACAGAGAGAGAAGTTTTATCAATACAGGAAGGCCATGACTCCTCTTGGTCCGAGGTTCCAGTTAATTTTTATTTCATCAAGCAGTGATAATATAATATGATTTGGCAATCTATAATTTATTTTAATCTCATCCTCTGACATTTGAAACTAATTCTCAAATGGAACATTTATTTCTTCTTATTATCCTTATTTTCTCTCTGTTTCAGCCTTTGAACAACTCAGCAGCCATGGATTTATCTCGTTTTGGTCAAGTAAATTGATGATCTAGTTCAATAATCTCCTCCACTTTTTACTAAGCATTCTCAAATGCTTAGTAAAGCCCTTAGTGTCTTGCTATAAGCTGCCCATGGATCTATATGTGGCAGCAGGGTGGCTTCAACCAGATCACCCATGTTCAAGCCCTGTTTCAACAGACATACACCCTGCTTAAGTGTCCTTGAGCAAGTCACTGAATCCCTACCAGCTTCCAGTGGTTGCTGTTCTGTAGCTCCCCCTTGACCTCTGACCTCCCTGGAGGTGGTCAAAAGAGAATTTCCCTACCTATCAATGAAGTCTAACAGCACTATACAGGGCCACATTAATCGTGTAGTAAAAGTGTTCCTCACTAGTTCATTTCTTTCAGGTCCACTAACACCTAAGAAAACCATTAAACAGAGGCACCGAACCTGACATGTTCAGCAGGCAGACAGACACTAGCACAGTGTCATTACAAGAGGCCAGACAGCAGCTCTATATTTAGCCCTGGTCTTTTGACTCACGGTGGGTTTGAGTGTGTGGAGGTTGGCAACCTGGTGGCCATGTCATTAACACCTGCTCACTTCCATTAAACCACAGCCCCCACAGCCCCTCTCATGCCAACCAAATCAATACAACTATTGTGGATCTGATACTGTGTGTGTGTGTGTGTGTGTGTGTGTGTGTGTGTGTGTGTGTGTGTGTGTGTGTGGATGTGTGCCTTTGCCAGCATTAAGCTATACATACTGTACTATCGTGAGTATCACAGAAATTACAGGATTTCTACTTGGTAGTGGAGGGAGAGGGCCTTTCTCACCATGCCTGGGTCCTTTCATGGCTCCCTCTCCTGCCGAGCTTTACGTTCGTAACACAATGTGTCAAGTCATTTCATGTGGGATATCGGTAGAATTTGCTTAGCCTTCTTGGGGATGTAAAGAGTCCATTCCAGGATGATTTGTGTTTGCGGGACTTGATGTTAATGTTTCATTTATTTTGCCCAGACCCTGTGAGTGCACCTCTGTGTGTCTGTGTTCTTGTATTTCTGTCCTTGTGAGAGACAGTTTGATTTTTATACCTTCAGAGAGAAGACACTTTAGTAAAACAAGGTCATTTTGTCCGGTCCTCACGTCTTCAAGGGATTAGTTTAGGGTTAGGGCTTGGTTTTAGGGTTAAGGTTACAGTTTGGATTAGGTTTAGTTTAGGTTTGAATTTAGGGTTAGAGTTAGAATCAGGGTATGGTTAGGGTTAGGGGTTAGGAAATAAATGTAGTCAATGGAAAGTCCTCACTAGTCTAGTAACACAAACCTATGTGTGTGTCTGCATGCACTGTGTATTTGAGCCTGCGTCGGTATGTACTGTACTGTAAATCATTCATCTCCTCATTGGTTCAATACTAGAGTGATGTGGTGTTGAAGATGTGGGGAGGAGAAATATCCTCTATTCAGGGTTCGGGTTAGAAAGCCAGATGACCAGGGAATGAGAAAATCTTCAGCTATGCAGCAGGACTCTGCCTGCTTCCCCAAAAGCTTCACTCTCCATCGCGGTGTCAGTAGGTGTCCACACTATATAACACCACACATTCCTCACATCACCCTGCGTAATTACAAATGAACAGAGGCCCCGCCCCCCTGCTGTGACCCCGCTGCCTCGCGATAACAAGCCAATTAGAGGAGACGCCTGAAGAAGTCCAGGAGTGAACTTCTAGGAGGGGGTCCAGGGCCGTAGAGGGTTACTGCATAGAGGAGGACTGACACACACACACACACACACACACACACACTTAAATACTTAAATGTTAAAGTAAATGTTGAAGTAGAGCAGTAGAAGACTGGCTGTAGTGAGTTTATGAGTGTAACTGTGTTAGTATGAAGCAGGACAAGAGGATGTACACTCAGTCAACTCTCCCTGTGTAAATAAAGGGTGAACACACACACACACACACACACACACACACACACACACACACACACACACACCACCAGTACCCTGCTGTTTGTTGTTACATATAACAGAGCAGATATGATGATGTAACCCTATTAGCTTGCAACCTGCATCATGGGTAATTATCCCCCATCCTGGCCGCCCTCAGCCAAACTTCCTGTGGGCGGCCATGGCCCCTCTCTGTGTGTTCACACCAGGGGGCCAGAAGGGGGCGTGTCTTGAAGCCGGGTCTGGACGAAGTGGGAGAACATTGCAGTGGTAGCCAGACCCAACACACATTAATGCAAATCTAATGCTATTAAAAGCACAAATGAGTTGATGATTTTTAAAACGCTGCTATAATTAACATCCTATCTGGGGTTTTACGATTCATTGTCTCTTTTAAATAATGTCATGGGTCAAAACCTGGCAGACCATGATTCACTAATTGCTGCTGGCATGCGGCCATCTTGGACCGGCTCTCATGTTAATGTGTTACTTCTGATTCAGCTGCAGCTCCAGGTTTCAGGAATTCAAGGGTTAGGTACATTTTAGGTTTGGTGACAAGGCATGTAGACACTCCCATCCCGTCTCTGTCGTTTTGGAGACTGATAACAGAGATCTCTCATCCATTAGCATCACAGATGTCCTGTGTTAACAATTACTTTACGCACATCATCCTAACTAAAAACTAGTCCCGTCCAAATAAGGTTTAAGAGTAAGAGTGGACATGCAGTTCAAAGAAACCTGTCATCGTATGGTGAAAGAAATAAGACCTCTAATAACTGTATTTATTTGTACTTTTTCAGACTTTTTAAGGACCCATGTGATTGGGGGAGCCGACTATAGGCTCTTGACTTGAATATGTCGGCATCATACATGACAATATTCTCAATTCTCAAACCTAAATGGCATTCTGTCTCTACCTGTTCCAACTTCCTCTTCCTGTTCTTTCCATGGTTCATGTAGGTCTGGTATGTTTTTGTGTATTTTGTTTAATGTAAGTTTACAGTATATTGTGTTTCATGCCTTGCTGCTAACTAAATGTACAATTAGGGAAAATAAAGCCTTAACCTTAAATTGGCTGATATACGGTCTATGACATAAATATTGGTACTGAAGGACAATATTGGTACATGGAGGCCAATTTAGACCCATTATCAAAATCTGACAGTCTTTTCTTTACACTCATATTCATTTTGATATAAAATACATATTACACTGTGGATGAGTTAACAGCAAACATACTACCAACATACTGTTGCAATATTCTTACTATTGATCTGTTCAATTCCTCAACCAAATCAAAATAAATGAACACAAACGAACACTGAAATTTAGGTGAACTGGCACTTTAAAGCTCCCGCCAGGGTTGGTCACTAGGGGTCAGGGTGATTATTATATCACAATCCTCTTTAATATCCCACATGGCCAGTGTGGGTACGCTACCAATCCCTTACAATCACACTTAACGGATCAGAGCCATTATACATCTCCACTGCAAATGACTAAATGTCTGAAAATGTGTTCAGTACCATTTACATCAATATGATCAGCTAACATATACAGTGGTAGACATAGACATAGATCATATTCAATACGATGATGATTCAAAATGTAGCTGCTTTGGCACTAGAAGCAAGGAATGCTGGGAAAAGACTGTTAAACGAGAAAGGCTGGATGCCATATCTGCACTAAGGACTACAGACGGTCCTTGTGGTTGTAGAAATAGGCAGCATGGTTGTGTAGTGAGTAGGTAAACTGGAGGACCACGGCTCAAGCTCCTGTGGTGGCAAGGATCTGCTCTGCTCTTCCAACATTTATTCTTATAGCCCTTTTCAAAACAAAGTTACAAAGTGCTTCACAGCCAAAACAATAAAACAATGAAACGCCTGCGAACAAATATTCAAATATTTGTTTTTTAAGAGCCATCCCAACTACAAACTCGTCTGCCTGTCTACTCCGAGTTCAGCACCATGGACAGCACTCTAACAAGAGCAGATCGTGTAGAGCAGCACCAGAGCCTTGCTGGTTTTCACTCTAAACATGGAGCGGTTTACAGCTGGGATGGCAAATGAAGGCACTCAACTACCAGGTAGGACAGAAAGCCAGCAGGGCTGTGCTCAAGGACCGGGATGGAGAACTACTACTGTAGAGCAGTGTGCAGATGGATTAGATGTCCCTGGTGATGGCTGGGCCGTCCTCACCCCGACTGGATGAGCCACGCGTCCAGGCAGCAAGCGCACTTCAAAATGATTAACACCAGGGCACTAAAATACACAGGGCATTGAATAGTGCTGTGCCCAAAAACACCAGGCAGCTTCAGTCATTTGCGCCCATGTGACAGCATCTCTCTGTCATCAGTCTTTGTGAATTTGCTATGAAGCGTAAAGTGTAAAGAAAAGTGTCAGCGCCAAGCGAGGCCGCTACCAGGAAGTAGCATTATCAAGAGTGCGATGGAGTGAAAAGTAAGAAGTGGAGTAGTGTGCTAGCTAGACCCTGTACCACGTGGGAGTTGGCCCAACACACACACACACACACACACACACACACACACACACACACAGGACAGCAAAAGCAGCAGATGGCCAGGGGATTATTCCCCCTCTATCCCCACCCCCTCTTCCCAGATGGGCCTCTGAAGCTCTACTTCTGTCCGTTCCAACACACTCTCCATGTGTTTCCTGACCTGGGGCCTCATTTATAAAGGTTGCTACGCACAAAAAAGTGGCGTTAACGGGGGTGAAATGTGCGTACGCATATTTTACCGCAAACGTCGGAATTTATAGAAAAATTCTATGCGGTAAAAGGTGCGCAGTTCTACTCATCCTTTCACCGTAGAGCTCACCGCAAAGTTTTTCAGACACGGAAATCAGCGACGCCCGATGGGGAGATCACAGAATAAAGCT
The DNA here is from genome assembly GCA_034670405.1 of Hoplostethus atlanticus. Lineage (NCBI taxonomy): Eukaryota > Metazoa > Chordata > Actinopteri > Trachichthyiformes > Trachichthyidae > Hoplostethus > Hoplostethus atlanticus. Next base: position 1,285,666 of record JAXDDX010000042.1, on the reverse strand, counting down.
CAGTCCTCTTAAAAACATAGTTTTATAATTGTGCTTTCACAGGGTTTGTGGTCTGTTGTATCTGTTAAGTTACTACTTAAAACCTATTCTTATAAAAGGCATTCTCTTAACTCTTATTTTATTGATTATTTTACCGGGCCGGCGCCAGGATGAAGTGACTGAAGGGGCAATTTTTCATAAAATAAAACTCAGTGATTTAACCTGCAACAACCTCAGAAAGGCTAAATAACAACAACATGAGGCTACTGTTCAAAATCAAAGAATACATTTATTAATCAGAGACTCACATAAGAACGAAGCATTGCAGAGAATTTATGAACGATAACGATTCTGTCAAAATCAGCAGGGGGAGTCTCTCTCTCTCTCTCTCTCTCTCTCTCTCTCTCTCTCTCTCTCTCTCTCTCTCTCTCTCTCTCTCTCCCTCTCTCTCTCTCTCTGTTGTATTTACCATCACGAAAAGCAAGCAGGCTGAGAAACCGAACCAAGTGACGTGTCTGTCTGTCTATCGATCTCCTCCGCTCCGTTTCAGTGGGCTACTATGGACGCCCTAGCATACACCTATGGAAATATTTTTCTATAGATACATGAAGCTTAAACTGAGGGGGCAAAAATACAACTGAGGGGCTAAGCATAGTTTACCCTCTCATATGTAGCTCCTTATGCTCAATGTTGTATAACTTAATAACTTAACTTAACTTAATAATTGTTTTTATCATTTTGTTCATCGTCAGTTTGTCTACTATTTTTATTTTGTCTTCTAAAGCGCTTTGTAACTTAAACTAAAGTTTATTTGTATTATTATTAAGGTGTGCCGGATTATTAGGGCTTGTGCTGTTCTCCACAATGTGGCCCAGATCCTCTACTGACCCCCAGACAGCAGCTACACCTTTACGGCGCTCAACCTCAGTGATGAGGACCTCGATCTCGCACTCGCAAATTTCGCCTTCTTGCAGTTGCCGTCTCTCCGTCTTTCCTCATTGATAGTCCAACAAAGGCTCCTTAACAACGTCGGCATATTCATGAGCTATTAGCATTGACCATTTATGGATGATTGTGGGACGGACACTGGAGGAGTGGGAGGGAGTAGTGGGAGGACACTGGGAGGAGTAGTGGGAGGACACTGGGAGGAGTAGTAGGAGGACACTGGGAGGAGTAGTGCGGAGGACACTGGGAGGAGTAGTGGGAGGACGACTGGGAGGAGTAGTAGGAGGACACTGGAAGGAGTAGTGGGGAGGACACTGGGAGGAGTAGTGGGAGGACACTGGAGAGTAGTGCGAGGACACTGGGAGGAGTATTGGGAGGACACTGGGGAGGAGTAGCGGGAGGACACTGGGAGGAGTAGCGGGAGGACACTGGGAGGAGTAGTGGGAGGACACTGGGAGGAGTAGTGGGAGGACACTGGGAGGAGTAGTGCGAGGACACTGGGAGGAGTAGTGGGAGGACACTGGGAGGAGTAGTGGGAGGACACTGGGAAGGAGTAGTGGGAGGACACTGGGAGGAGTAGTGGGAGGACACTGGGAGGAGTAGTGGGAGGACACTGGGAGGAGTAGCGGGAAGGACACTGGGAGGAGTAGTGGAAGGACACTGGGAGGAGTAGTGGGAGTACACTGGGAGGAGTAGTGGGAGGACACTGGGAGGAGTAGTGGGAGGACACTGGGAGGAGTAGTGGGAGGACACTGGGAGGAGTAGTGGGAGGACACTGGGAGGAGTACACGAGCGCACAATTCACCGCAGGTGGGTATTTATAAAGAGAAGACTGCTACAGGTGTAATCTGAATATTTTCTTGCTTAGTAGATTCTGAGGTTTGTGCGTACGCAATGTTTTAGGATGGAATCTACGCAAAGTTCTATAAATGAGGCCCCTGGTCTGGTCTGGTTCTCCTCACCTGTGGCATCTGGTGGCCTATAAAATACTATAAGGTGCTACCATTATGAATCAACACGGGGCTGTCATCCAGCATAGAAAAACCTATGGATCACACAAGCCTCAATTTCTCTACTGAGCTGCGAAGGGACGGGGACTGAATCCACCGATGCAATCACTACACTACCAGTAGTACATTGTCTTCAGTGGTAGACATGGAAAAAGTCCCCATTCATGCATTTATCCTGTAGAACCAAACTACTACACTGCAATATCAAACTCTAGCGTCTCTCAACCAATAAGTTACCAAACCATCCTTTCAACTTTAGATGGTTGAAACGAAAGCAAAACCTGATTGGGGTTTTTGAAAGCGAAAACCAATACTGATATTTTTGGATTGGATGGTTCTCAACCAATGAGCTGTCATGACAGAGTCTGCAGGTTTTCATTCCAACCAAACATTCACAGCAGCTGATTTCACCGATTAACACCTTGAAGGAGAGAGAGGGAACTAATCGGTGCCATCAGCTGCTGTAGTGTTTAGTTGCCTTGGGACAGAGTACACGATGCAAGTGGATTGTAAGTCCCGCCCTCCTCCCCCTCAGTTGGTCAAGTTCAACACTTGTCACTCATCTTGTTTCTAACCTGCAACAGCATCTATCCTGAGGCTGAAGTGACGGGCATCTATGAAGCCACCCCAAGCGTTGAAGAAGCAGCAGTGAGTTTAGCCATGGCCACACCCGTACGACTCGCACCCAGCAAATGGTATACGCACCAAAACGTCCTGAACATCATGAAAAGCCAATTTCATGATTTAGGATTGTACACACAGGGTCACAGACAGACTGATAGTGTATAATATATCCTTTAGTGTTATTTTATTGTGCATGTTGGAGCTTTAACTCTCCCTTCCCTGGACCATCCTCATCATCGCTCCACCCGGCCTCGACTCTTCTCCCAATAGTGGACTGACCTTCCCACTTCGGTCAGAACAGCAGACTTACTCCCCATCCTCAGTCATGGGGCAAAAACTCATCTGTTCAAGAGGTACCTCACATGATCCTCTCTTCACATTGCCTCTCCTCCACTCACTTAAATTGCTCTTAAAATTGCTCTCCCTTCTACCTCACTCCTTAGCTCCCTGGTACTCCTTAATATCGCTTGCTTGTAATGATCTAGAAATTTAAGCTTCTTCTACTGTTGGACTCATTGAAGTCGTTCTGGATAAGAGCATCAATTAAATGCCTAAATGAAAATGTTCCTGCAGCAGCATCTATCCTGATTGGTTGCTCGCTTAAAACAAAAAGCCACAATGGAAAAGACTGAAATTAATAGAAAGTAACTTGCAAAGCATCAACTTTGGTCTGTTTTAAAAATGGATTAAAGCACTTTGGCATAAAATCGCTCAATTTCTTGACTCAACACACAGCAAATGATGCAATACCTTTATGCATTTATTCCACTGCTAATTGCCATCCAGAAATAACTGAGTGTCAGTACTGACTCAGCTGTCAGTGACTGTGTCCTCCCAGCCTCAGCTTTTCATTTCACAGGCAGTCACTCCAGCCCCCTGCCTCGGCTTGCCGACATGGTGGCTCTGAGGGCCCTTGACAGAACAAGGAATGAGGAAAAGGGCCTCGCATCGTAGCTCTCAAGGAACAAGGAAGTCACTCTTCCCAGATAAAACCGGTTTGAGTGCATTTCCCCGTTGAGAGGGAGAGGCTGGGTTCATTTCCTTTAATCAGGGAGAGCACATCTGCCGTACGAGGGGAAAAGGCAGCCACTTCTACTTTGGTCAAACATGATATTTATGTATTTATTTAGTCAGTGTTTGATCAGAGAAGGACCAGAGGATAAAGAATTACCTCTTAGTAAGTCAACAATTCATCACATTTGTAATGATAATGAGTGCCTTGATAAATATATAATATATAATATTGTAAACATTTTCACCAATTTTGGATTATTTAGTAGTCATTTTGAATTAGGTTCTCTAAACTGTCTTCAGTATCATAGAAACGCATGGCTGCCAGCTTTTGAACATGGACCCATGCTGTACTGTGGTGGAAATGGCTTCCACCTTTGACCAAGACTGTTTGGTCCAGGATCCACCCTGAAATACTCATGTATGTTCTCCACATGATCATGGACAGGTCCATCCATACTGGCGGCCATGAGCAACCCGCTCTGTTCAACCTATGAAACAATATGATGGTCTTTTTCAATAATTCTACCTGGCAGAGCCCATTGAGACCCAGCTGCCCCCCCCCCCCCCCCCCCCAAATCTCATCATTCAGTAATAGGGGAGTTTGGTAGTGGGCTTTCCAGCCTTAGGCAACACTCACACCCGTGATGAGAAATGGTCAAAAACGATCAGTGAGAAACAATAGGCCAGAGGCTGGGAGACAGAGATACACAATAGTTTGATGCTGTGAAAAGCAATCAACACTTCCGTGAAAGAAGAGCAATTTGTACTCTGAAAAGCAGACACAATTTAAAGCACACTAGTGGCACTACATCCTGTTTTTAACCTTCGTTTATCCAGCAGAAGTTCACGAGGCACACAGCAACACTTACACACATTCACACCTGGGAGCTGCCCAGTACAACCACAGTCTTCTACCATTGGCCACTGGGAGCTGCCCAGTACAACCACAGTCTTCTACTATTGGCCACTGGGAGCTGCCCAGTACAACCACAGTCTTCTACTATTGGCCACTGGGAGCTGCCCAGTACAACTTCAGTCACTATTTTACCAACTTTCCCCGCTCAATCCAGGGATTTTAACTCAAGTGGTGCTCACTGCAGAGCCAAAGGGGTAGAGAATTGGTTAAGGTATGGGTTAAAATGACAGGGCCAGGCATAAAAATGAGTGAGTTGGGGTGGGGCTGGACCTAGTGAGCAGCCTCTCTTTTAACTGGCGAACTTGTACATCTCTAACCCTCAGACTTCCAGGGCAGCAGCAGGTGCTAGGGTTAGGGTTAGGGTACTGATCATTTTAATTTTATGGGTTAGGGTTAGGGTTATGATAATTTTAGAGTGATGCTGCCGATAGCAGAAAAAGCAGATGTGGAAAAATCTCTGAAACAGCATTTAGACCGTCATGGGACACATTGCATTAAAACTCACCAATTCTTTAAATGAAGAATCAATTCACAACAATTGAACAATTAAATGAAAAAATAAAATGTGCAAAGGAAAACAAAATTTCCTTTCAGGTTTAACACTGTTTTCATGAGGCTGTGGTCAGGGAGGAACCTCCATCACTGATATTTAATAAAAAGCCAATGTGACTTGATATAGGCAAACCAAGCTGGTGCAGGTGCATTCAAATACACTTTCACATACAGTGCTCTGTCTGAGTACAGACAGGTAATTTTAGTCCTTGTTATAACTGTGCTCAGCTGTTTGTCACTGCTGGCACCAATCTGACAAGTTGACCACAACAACCACTTGTTACTTGTGAATATAATCAAATTCAGCAGAAAATCCAACTTTGCCTGCTGATCACTGTCACACCCAGGCGACTGGATGTGTAGTTGTGAAGTTGCAAAAGGCATTTTATTTGCCACATTTGGGGTTTGTGCACGGAGTCCCAAAGTCGGGAATTACACCTAAAACACAAATGTAGTTGGGGGGAGGAACTGGGGGACAGTGCCTTATGAAGCATCCTAAGCATATTCACTAGAAGTGGAGTAATAACACCTGTCTGCACTGAATACACACTTACTGCGCTCCTTTCTCTTCCTTCACAAGCACAAGTTTGTGCGTAACTGGACGACAGGGCGCGTGAGATTCCTGAATCACAATAATATTCCTATAATTTTCCCTGTAGGGATTTACAATGTGTCAGTGATACTCGGTAGTTAATTCCTAGTGACCTTATCCTACTTTAATGGAATGTTTTACCTCTGTGGTATTCCTCTAATATTCCTATAATATTCCTATAATATTCCTATAATATTCCTATAGGAACGCATAGTTTTGCTGTGGCATTTGCAAAGTATCATACAATTTATTATAGGATTATTATAGTTACAGTAGGATTATTATAGGGCTGATGCAGCAAGCCTTGCGTCCCAGGAATACTATGAAGTCCCAGTTAGGCTACTGTTTTTTAATTGTTTATTTCTTTTTTCATTATTATTATTATATTATTATTATTATTATGACTGGGACAAACTCCAGTGGAAGAGAGACCTTACCTCTGACACACAGCAGAGACATCGCAGCGGGTTCCTCCTAAACCGGTGAGCCTTTAATGAGTTTGCCGGCCAGCTGCCTGTTGCTTAGTAGTCATCTAGACCGCTTGAAGACGTCGCTCGGTCTCCACCTCACAACACCATGACAGAAACTACAGATCCGAGCCCAGGTAGTGGGTCCGGGGGCTCCTGGGGCTTTTGGAGATGACTGTATCTCGCAGATTCCAACTACAGGCTGAAATCCGGTACAACTGGGCGGCTCTTATGCTGCCTTCAAGCGCTCTCGGAAAGATGGCAATTACGACCTGAGCGCGCATTAACGCATGGGCGTCAATTGGGTATGGGAAGGTATGGCACTAGACATACCACTGCTTAATGCTGCGTTCTGTAGTTGTCGTAAAGTCGGTCATTATGCCTTCCTACTAAGAAAACTGCGCTGGAACAGAATTCCAAGTAGGGAGCTTGGGCAAGATTTCCAATTTCCAGTAGTTTATTTGGATGCCATACATACAGATTTTAAGTTTAATAATGTATGACAAATAATGATATCTGTCAGTTACAGTAACTGAACTGCCCCACTTGTCCTCAGAGATTTGGTCAATTTAAGCAGGTTTCAAAGTTGTATGGTTGAGTGTGGATTTTCTATGACATCTGAGTTGATGTTGTGTGACGTTTAGGGGGCATGTTTAGGTGTTTAGGGGGGGAAATTGACTGTCTGCAACTGCTGGTAAATGTGAGGAATTTCATTATTTTGTTTTGTTATTATTTCTGACCAAAAGTCGTATTTACACGTTACGATTTAATGTTTCAGAAGTAGGAGCCTACGAGGGGAACTTGAAGGCAGCATTTCAGCTACAGCCCGCGGATCAGATTGTTGTCCAGACTGCACGCGAACAGGTGTACGCCTAGACCCACGTCATTACGCCCTGAGGTTTACGTACAGGTGGAGACGGTCTGCTTTGGGCCCTGTGATCCTTAGGAAGTAGAACTATTGTAATCCTATGATATTTGTAATAGGATGCTATTCAGATATCACAGCAAAACTATAAATAAACATTATAACGATACTATAGGAGAATAAAATCCTTACAGTGCAGTAAAGTCACTATAAAGTGATTATTGAGAGCCACCGACAGTGTAAGTCCCTACAGCAATACTATTGAAATAGTATAGTAGTTGTTCACTAAATGGTAGTTTGAATGAAACTCATGAAATCAGCCCAGAGCCCAGAAGCCCAGAAGCCCAGAAGCCCAGGAGTCCAGTGTCCAGCCTGTGGTTAGGTTTTGTGCAAAAGATGTTTAAGAGTTAAGATTTTTTTTATACTAATTACTTACTGAAGCAAGCACACTAATAAGTATGAGGAATAGCAACAGTGTACTTGAAGCAAGCACACTAACTAACAATTACCTACAGTGCCCCTAATAATACCCCTAAACCCCACCCACCTGGTACTCCCTGCACACTAAGACAAACACCACTCATTGTTTTAATTACTAGGTGTATTTGACCCATTTGTCTGCTTTGGACCCAATGATCTCCTCAAATACAACATAGGAAGCTCTTAGTTTACCCACGTCTATATTTCTATCACAGCATTGTAAGTGTTGGCTGCCAAGCCTCAAGTCATTTTGATGTCAGGTAAGTGGCGCCATCAAGTGGCAGATAGCAGCACTTGCAGTAAGTGTCGTTTTGAGCGTTTCTCAGTGCTGACCACATGTTGTGGAGTTAAAGCTTCAATATGCAATGCAACTTTTTCACATTAAATAACAATAAATAAATGCGATATATTCTACTGTATTCTATTATCAGGTTGTGTGTTCATACTTAAATCCAGCTGTTTTCCTGAAACTGTCTTTTCAATGATGTTTGGAGATGTGTTGGGCCTATACCATTTACTGTGGGCGTGGCGTATGGGCGTGGCCAGAGGTGAGCTGGATTGTGGCTAGCAGGAAGTCACAGCAACAACAACAATGGAGGAAAACACTAAGAAAAGAAAGAACAGCGATGCTCAAAAACACAGTGAACATCAGCAGTGATTTTTCTTATTGCAGATTGGCTGCATTTGTTGATGAGTGACAGGTGTTGGGGTGGGTTCTTGACCAACCGAGGGGGAGAAGGGCGGGACTAGGATACCTTTTTCTGACTTAAAGAGAAAAGTTGCATATTGTTGCTCTACAGACCCAATCAGCAATCCATAGAGAAGCCCAACGATTGGAGATATTTAATGTTATAGGGAACGAGAGGACAGTTTCTGTGAAAAACACAATTTCCATTTCAGCTTTGCACACAAGTTGTCTTGGGCAGCAGAAGCCAAATGGTTAAAGGTTCAGGTCCTACAATCTGGCCCCTTGTAGCTTCACAGAGAGAACGTTCTCTATTCAAGCTAAACTCTAAAACAGTGTGTAATGGTGGCCATGTATGTAGTCCTCTATCATACACCTACAACAGCAGCAACCTTGGAGAACTATAGAGAAGGTTCACTGGAAATATAACTGCCATCTACTGTGTTTGCAATAACAGATTACAACCAGCAGATGGAGCTCTGCTTTTACTAGGGACCAAAACAGAACCAGGTCGTTTATTGTGGGATCATTTTATCATATTATGTCTGAATCCCACTGAGTTACACGTAAATTGATGAATCCCATCCAATGCAGGTTATAGTACTATTACCATTACTACTCGATTTGCCCAATAGGAACCTTTTAACGTCAATCTTTGACACATGTCTCCAGGCCTACCTGGAGGAACAACGACGAGAAGACCTACCTGGAAGAAGTTGCTGATCTGTCACTCTGGTGCCAGGACAACAGCCTCCTCCTGAATGTCACCAAAACTAAGGAGCTGATTGTGGACTTTAGGAGGACACAACAACAGAGGACGTACTCACCACTTGGGGATTAATGGGAATACTGTGGAGAGGGTGAGCAGGTATAAATACCTGGGAGTCCACATCACTGATGATCTGACATGGACAACACACACAGACACTCTGGTGAGAAAGGCGAGGCAGCGCCTTTACCACCTCAGGCAGCTGAGGAAATTTAAAGTCTCCCGGAGGATCCTTCAGTCCTTCTACTCTGGAGCTGTAGAGAGCATCCTGACAGGAAGCATCACTGCCTGGTTTGGCAACAGCTCCGCTCAGGACAGGAAGGCTCTGCAGAGAGTAGTGGAACTACACTCCCCACCCTGCAGGACTTGTACACCAGGAGGTGCAGAACCAGAGCCTGCAGGATCATGAAGGATCCTCACCACCCCAACAACGGACTGTTTCAGCTGCTGCGGTCAGGCAAGCGCCTCCGTAGTCACTGCTGCCAAAACAGAGAGACTGAGACGGAGTTTCTTTCCTCAGGCCATCAGGACTGTGAACTCTGACCTCACCAGGGCCCCACCAAGACACACACACTGCCCCTCTTATGCACACACACACACTTAGGTAAAGACTACACATAATTTATAATTTATATTATATTATACATACAATTTCCCTTTTTTACTATATTTTTTTATAAAGTGCTCTTATTGTAAATATTGTATTGTTTTTTATATAGAGCTCTTAAAAAACTGTGACATTGTAAATATTGTGTTGGTTTTTTATTGTAAATAGTGTGAACCTGTTATTTTGCCCTTTGCACATTTCTGCTGAGCATTGCCACTTTGCATTTCACTACACACCTCGTGTGTGTATGTGACAATTAAACTTCTTGAATCTTGAATCTTGAATCTTGATGTAAAAACCAAAAACATAAAAATAATGAAAAGAAAAGTTTCTAAATATAAAACATAACATACAATAAAGACCAGTAATGGAAAACACTAATGCAGAAAACAAAAAATAAACACCCAAGATCAAATCTAGGGTTGCACAGTACTGTACATAAAGCTTCACATGTTCGAGGCTGCAGGACCAGTCAGCACTGACAGCATCACATGCACGGGACCCCTGTAAGAGTTAAATCACCGAGGCGGCTGACGCGCATCACCGGCCCAGCCCATCCTGCGATGCAATGCCGCTGTCTGCCCTGCAGTCTGCGAAGCTCGAGGACTACCCGCCTTGTTATTCACAGCAAATGACAACCTCGCGTGCTCTAAATCGACAGTAGCACCGACGAGCTGCGAAAAGGTGAGCGTGTTTTTATTAACGTCATTATTGTGTTTTCCAGAAAACCAAATCAGACGAGAACAGACGGAGAAAACACAGATTTGCTTCAGCATCGCGGCGGAGGCTGGAAAACTGATGGATCGGTCATAACGGGAGGGACGCAACCTCCCGGATTTCAACCGCATAGTTGATTTTTTCCGTTGTTATCTCCGGTCGTCTCGGGCAAACGTTAGAAACGGGATGCTGTTTTTGTTGGTTTGTTTTGTGAGGTGATGTTTGCGAGGCAGACCACGTCAGCCCGGCTGGCGGTGTTATGTTTTTTTGTTTTTTTATCGCAGTGGGACAAAGGCATGGGAGCGGGTGGGAGTCGTTTAGACACATCATCGCTGCTTCGTGCATCTGTGGGTTAATAGGACTTTTATTGGTAGACGCAAGATTAAAATAGAAGATTAATAGACACAGTTATTGATTATCTCTGTGGGAGGTGGACTGGTTCGGCGGTGCCACACCAGCGGCCTGCGCCACGGCTACACTGTCACCATATTGATCCCGGTACGCGTCTGTTATAAGCAACAACAACCGTACATAACCAATGTCAAGTCAGAAAGAATGGCGAGAGACGACTTCCGGCGACCATCTTCCAAAGTAAAAGCTTTATTGTTTTGGGGAACAATTGTGGCACAGCTATGGGTTGAAATTGATTTTTACTAGATAGTAGATGTCCTTGTCTGCTGTAGTATCTTTATGTTTGAGTCTCTGAAATATAATAATAATAATAAGTCTTATTTTTTATATCACAGATCAGAGTTTAGATAACGCTTTAAAGGAAGGAATAAGAATTATGATTAGTAAAGTAAATAAAAAGGAATTAAATATAAGAAGGAAAAGTAAGATAAAACGAATAAATAGACATATAAAATATACATTAAAAAGTTTAATATGACTGTAGGCTAGGCTCCTTAGTGACACGCTCACGCTTTTATTTTGAAGGAAAAGTCGCTTAACGTCCAGTGCTATTCTGGCTAAATCTGCGTAGTTTGACGCAGCTCGCTCAGTACAGAATGGGCAGGGCGCGTTAGGACACAGGCCTAAACTGTATTAGATATAAATGATCTTGATTTAAACAGCGTGTCAACCAAAAGGCAGTAGCCTGAAGCTGTACGTTACTTAAACATCCTATCATAAATAATACATAGCTTCCCTAAAAATCATTATATAACTATTATATCCCTATAGGGACCTGAGAGTGTGTCAGCGGTACCCAGGAGTTAGAATATAGAGACTTTATTTCACTGTGTGGTATTTTGATCTATTATGGAATCGGTATAATATTCCTATAACATTCCTATAGGGACTCATAATGTGCCTGTTGTACTCACTGACCTTATCAGACTTTATGGTGTTTTTAATCTCATATGGCATCATTATAATATTCCTTTAATATTCCTATGTAGATTTACTGTGATATTTGTAGTATCTTTCTGAAATGTATTATAGGACTACAGTTAATTTTAGCTCGTATCCTGTTTGGCCATAGCTGATACACACCGTGAAACAGGCCTAAACTGTACCGACAATATGTAGGCTAGCGTTATTTGAGACCTGCCTGTCTCTGTGACGGCGCTCTTGGAGAAGATGTGATGGATTATTCCAGGAGGCGAGGAGAGGCTTGACATGCATGCATGGTTATCCTCCTGTTATGTAAGCTGCAGGTTTTTCCCCTCCTTGCTCTCCACTTTGAAGAACCTGAGTCAGTTCTGCTTCCAGGCTGAAGGGGCGTGTCAACACCTTGGCACCCTGAAGATATCTGCAGTGTAATGGTCATCAAAATGTTACTGAACTGAGAAGGTCCTGCTGGACCACAGCTCCTCCTGTGGGTGGATTTTATTAGTAGTAGTAGTAGTAGTAGCTGTAGTTGTTGTTGTAGTAATAGTAGCAGTAGTAGTACTACTAGTAGTAGTAATACCCTAGTGTGAGGTGCAGATGTCTCTATTATAGAAGTCCTATTTTTGCTTTGTGGACAGGAGGAATGTTTTTGATGAATATAATTTTGCCCCTTTTTGAGTGATGAGTTTTGTTAGAATATACTAATTTCTACTTTCTACTTCAAAACATTCTAGAAAGAATTGCCTGCAGTACAAAACCCAGGAAAGATGAGGCGTGAATGTGCCTCCGTTGCTCCCTGTCCGCTCTGAAAGCTGAAATTCATTGAACTCGCTGATCAAAGATAGCGAGAGATCAACCAAGACATCAAAAGATCAGCAGGTTTAGAGCTGCATTAAAGTTCACAGGCCCCGATATCGGCCCAACTCACAGCCAGAGTCCAAGTTGTGCCATTGCCTTAGAATGTAGGCTGGGATTTGAACCAGCAACTTAAATACAAAATATGACACTGTCCTAGCTGCCCGGAGGATTTGGTTTCAGCAGAACGGCAGCTCTGCTATGATATTATAGAGGGATGGTGTGACTGGACCACCTAGATCTCACTACAGAACTATATTCTATCAGATTCTCACATCATCTCACGACCTCGCCCACATTCATCCTCTGACCAGCAGGGAGAGAGCTGCTGCTGCTGTGTGACAGGATGAGATAGTGATGGTGTTTTCCTCACGTCGAGAGAGAGGGAGGGCAGTGTCTGTTTGTGTTCATCTCTAACTCCAAAAGGTAAAGCTCGTAGCGCCCGAGTCTCTCTTGATCGCCCTGAGACCTAGCTAGTAGGATCTCAGCCTGGCCGGTCTGCAGTTACTTATTTCTTCTTTAAGTTTCTGTCTGCGTCGTCAGTTAGTGAGTGCAAAGTCACGTAAGGACGGAGCTGGTCGTCATCACAGTGCTGTCTCAAAGCCTCCAGGTTATGGACGTTATGATCACGTGTGTGTGTGTGTGTGTGTGTGTGTGTGTGTGTGTGTGTGTGTGTGTGTGTCCCATTCATTAAGTGTGTGAGGACACATGGCTGCTCAGTGGGTTCAGCTGCTATTCCCACCCTTGGACTGTGTCTTCTTTCCTCATGTAACAGGGCCTGCTGGAAGGATGTGCTTATTTCCAGTGTGTGTGTGTGTGTGTGTGTGTGTGTGTGTGATGGTGTGTTGTCTATGGGCCGACTGCAGTGATTTAATCTATTGTGTGTGCCAGATTCGTCAAGGAATAGTCGAAACATTCATCGCTGTCAGCGATCAGTATTGTGTGTTATCCTGTTTCCGTGAATAGACCTTTTAAACAGGCTGTTATCTAAGACTGGAGGAACGAGTCACCTCAGAGCCTCGGGTGTCTGTTTTCAAAAGCGTCAAATGTTGAAGGGCAAATATTGAGACAAAATAATTCCTTTGAGAAGTTTCCAAGACGTACCGACTTCCGACTTCTGCCGGTGTCTCACCAAGGTTTCCGTCACTCGTCTCTTGTAACTTGTAGTCACATCGTAAAAGACACAAGCCACGTTTGAAGAACTCGGTCTTGTGTAACTCCGAGGGTCGAGCATGGCGCTCTACCACCAGCGTCCACCAGGAGGCAGGAAGGGTTATAACGGGTTATAAATGGTGATGATTCCATCCAACGTTTGCCTTTCAAATCCTTCGTGGTTTGGATGCACCAGCCCAGAAATTAAATGGTGGAAGAGGCTAGAGGTTAGAGAAGCAGGCCTGTGAGCAGAAGGTTGTTGGTTCAACGCTCTCCCCTGCCTCAACAACGAGGCTGTGGTTATACATGCTCAGCACTGGAAAAATAAAGGTTAAAAAACTGGGGAAATGTTCTGTTGGACCCATTGTAAGGTAAACCCACAATCTGGAATTGCAATATGGCGCCCCCTGTTGAAATGCTGTCGCCCCACTATTCGTTTTTTCTTGATTCATCTTTATTGATCAGACTGAAGACATTTTTTCACTCTCAAATTGATTGATTGAGCTTTTAATATAAGGACTGACACAACCAAACATGTCTAAAGGCATTTTGAGGGTGTTAAACATCTATCTATGTTGGTTGGTTGTAAACACCGAAGTAAAACAGATCTGTATTTTGAGTTATGGTGGTTTCAAAAGGCCAAACGGTGCTCGGCAACACTTTGTCATCTAAACTCAACGTTACATTCAGCTGGTTGGATCCACGTGTAGCATCAAGCCTCGGGGTTTGGCGTCGATGTGAACCAGCTCGTGCTTCGTGCTTTGACACAACATCTCTGTTGGAGGTTGAAATGCTGTCAGCGTTCATCCAGTATGGAGGAGTTCCTCAGGGAACCCTCCGTGGCTTCTCTGTCGTTCTCTGAGGAACCCATAACGATTCCTTGAAGCCCATTTTATTTTTTAGTGAGGGATTTAGAATTTAATAGTTTGAAGCCTGAATGTGTGTGTGTGTGTGTGTGTGTGTGTACGTGTGTGTGTGTGTGTGTGTGTGTGTGTGTGGGAGATGCAAAGAGACATGAGGACATGGACATGATTTTTGTGGTGCGAGGTGGGTGGGGAATTATGCCATCCTATTTTTAGAGTTGTACACACACACACACACATCAACATACACACACACACATGCATGCACACACACAGATCTCTGTCCTTGCCTGCTAGCGTGTTGTGGTAGTTCTGTTCCCTTTATGGCCCACAATGCTTCAGTGATTTAAAGGCACCCAGACGACTGTTTGGGGCAGCTGTGTGTGTCTGTGTGTGTGTGTGTGTGTGTGTGTGTGTGTGTGTGTGTTTATTGCTCAAGCAGACGAATGGTCTACTGGTCTACTGTGTATTTCGTTCTCATTTGTCTCACAGAAAGAGAACTGAGGGATGTTGGGATGTAGTGTGGATGTGAACTATGAACAGTAATTACATGATGACAAATCAAATCAAATCCAGTCCAGTCTCTCAGGCTTCACAGTGCCCAACATGTGAAACAGTAAATGGTTAGTACACGACATCCCCCAGCCTTGGACCCTCACAGAGGACAAGGAAAAAATCCCACAAAACCTTTCAGGGAAAAATGGAAGAAACCTTGGGAGGGGCTACTCAGAGAGGGAGGGGCTACTCAGAGAAGGAGGGGCTACTCAGAGAGGGAGGGGCTACTCAGAGAAGGAGGGGCTACTCCGAGAGGGATCCCCCTACCAGGAAGGTCGGGCGTGCAATAGATGCCGAGTTTGGGCAAGCAGCGTATACAGAGTGCTTAAGTGTTTGGGTGCATAGGTCAGTGTTGTACTGTGGCTAACCACGTTTGGTTTGCTGACAGGGTTTACAGGAAAGAGACATGAAAACCCATATCTACACCATACTGACAAGCATCAGATAGAATAGATTCATACAATACAACAATAAAGCTCATCAGGCAGAAGACACAACATCATTTCATGTGAAAATCAAGCAATCTAAATTTCCTCATTCCTATTTCAAGCGCTCTACCTCAACATGCAGCTCTCCTGCTGCCTGTGGTCGGATATCAGGTTGATGCTGATACCTGACCGATGGCAGCAGGCTAGTCGACTGTTATGCAAGAGTCTGTAAGCTGTTGAGGCTCAGGTAGAGATGGTTGAGCCCCAGGGGAAGCAGGGATCAAGGTCACGTGTCCATCTCTAGCTGGGTCAGAACACCAGCTAGCTGAAGGGATTGACTGTGTGTAGATGGTTAGTTAGAGCAGCAGGGTGCTAGTGGTTAAAGGTGCTATGTGTAGCATGTTATTAACCATCACTATACCCTGGTCCAGACCATCTGGTAGCCTCTATCTCACACCAGTGGTATTGCTAGTGCTAAGATTAAGACATTTCCCATAAACCCTGTTGCTTCCTGTTGCAAAGAAGATGTTGCTTCTTTGGTCAAAGGTTTTCTCTGTGGCTTTACTTAAGAGGATCAACATGTTGGGAGTGACTTTTCCTCTGGCCTCCTTCCACCGTCTGCCAAGAAGCTTTAGCTCCGTTAGCGCCGGAAGAACAGCGCCCTCTTCCTGTTTTGTGCCGTAAAGCAATCCAGCAGATTTCCCTCCAAATCGAGTAGAAGCTGGTAGAGGCTGGTAGAGGCTGCCAGGCTGGTAGAGGCTGACAGGCTGGTAGAGGCTGGTAGAGGCTGCCAGGCTGGTAGAGGCTGGTAGAGGCTGCCAGGCTGGTAGAGGCTGGTAGAGGCTGACAGGCTGGTAGAGGCTGGTAGAGGCTGACAGGCTGGTAGAGGCTGACAGGCTGGTAGAGGCTGGTAGAGGCTGGTAGAGGCTGACAGGCTGGTAGAGGCTGACAGGCTGCTAGTGATGGTCTCATTTGTTTACAGCAATCATGCTAACATCTCAAAAATATTATTATTGATGTTAAAAGGCGACATGTAGAACCTTACAGAAGTGAGCGACCCAAGTTCAAGCCCGGTGTTGGAAGACATCCACCCTGCTGATCCCTACCAGCTCCAGGGAAGCTGTTCTGTAGCTGAGCCTCACCTCTGACCTCTGACCTCTGACCTCCCTCGAGAGGGAACGAGAAAAGAGTGTACGTACCTGGGCGTCGATAGCTGGTCAGTGCGCCGCCTGTCTTGTTTTTCAACTTCACTTTATGGTCCCTACTGAGAAGATAGACTCCCAGCATGGTGCACAACACTATATCTAACTGCAATGAATGAAGAGATAGCACACAGAAACATACATAAAACATTAAATAACACAACGAAAAGAGCAGTAGATTGAATTATCTGTGTAATAACGGCGCCCACTGTCTCAGAGTAGATAGGAGGAGGAGGAGGAGGAGGAGGCCTCGACCTCCAGACACACAAAGGGAAGCACATTCGTCTGAATAAACCTGTTATTCACCTTTAGAGTCATGGCTTCCTCATTGGGCTTGTCATGGAGACTCATGGCTCTCCAGGCTACTAGTCTCTCTTCTGTGTATTAATGTCACAGTGAGTTGTTCTTATCGTTTTACAGTCATTTGACAGCCGAGACAACAAAATACGACCAGGTTGACGTGGCTAGCATTCCGACTGTCAAGTCAAGTCAACTTGCTGTCAACACAAAGCAAGTTTTTCCAAAGAGCTTTACAGATTGCGGACAAAAACACCGTGGCAGAGAAGAGGACTACATCCCCCAGCTGACAGCAGCCAGGCGGCCATCTTGCCCCAGCTGAAGGGCGTTACTAATCAGACCTAAAGGGCTTCTACAGTCCAGAGAGACCAGCCAGAGAGCGGTTTGGTTTGAATCCTGCCTACTGCCTGATCTGTGCCGGTGATACCTGACTGCTCCCCTGTGGTGCCACAATACATGAAGTAAAAACACATAAAATAGAGCATAAAAAAACAAAACATTTAATACAAGCAGGAACTCACAACCAAATCACACAGAATGACCAAGCATCCACACCAGCATCCACACATCACCACCCACAGCATGGAGAGCATCAGGAGCAGGTCGAAGGGTTTTGAGCTGTGTTGACTCTGCTGATCTGATGTGGGAGGGAAGCTTGGGCCAGCTACACCAGAGGCTCGGTCCCCTCTGGCTACCGGCCCGGCCCTCGGGGGCCAACAGAGGCCCCTGACAACAGACAACAACTTTAAACCTGCAAGAAGCTTCACGGTGGTTTTAAGTTCAATTTCATCACTCCTCCTTTTCATCTCGGATGTATGTGCAACAAACAAAAAGCTCTTTCAGTCGATGACCTCAGACAGCACAGAGCCAGAAACTCAACCAGACAGCCAGACAGTACCACTGGTGCAGGACAGGACAGGGAGACAGAAACTGGCTGAACATGACCAACAAATGGTTTAGCAGTGACGGTGAAGTTTGTGTTCAGTGAAACCAGGGTGGGTAACCAGCTGCTAGCTTACCCTCCTCTACTAGCCACTAGTCACCCGTCATCATTTCTGGGGCGTATACTGCTGGTCAAATACTTAAAGCTGAGCTAGGCAATTTTGCACTTTGGCGGCCCCAGTTGGCAGCGAGAGGTAACTGTTTGAATTTTGAGGACTTCATTAGAAATCATGAAGTCAGTAAACTGCACATTCATCCGACCTGAATCCCCTTAGTGTCTGGTGAGGTGAAGAGGTTCAGCCATCGTCGGTCGGTGAGTCCAGCTTTCTCTGGAGTTTTGTAATTCACTCTCAACTTCCTGTGCGTGAAGAATCATGCCAGTGACCGTACAAAATACACCAAAATGGTGTATGAGGCGCTTCTCTGTGTTGCAGCCCACAAATCTAGTGTAGCTTTAAAGTGTCAGGGTGAGTTTATGAACTGACCTGCTGCTGTGGCTTGTGTCTTCAGCTCTGTTTGTACTAGTAGACACCAGATCCCATTAAACAAACATGAGTGCCAGTCTGAGTATGGACCACACCCCTCATCATGATCATGTCCCCTCCCCTCCCCGGGACCCCCTCCAGCCACAGCCTTGTTCCTGGAAGGAGCCGTGATGACATCAGAGGGAGGGAGAGGGGAGGATGTCCTTTGTTACAGCTCTGCTTTCCCTTTCCTTAGTGTGTGTGTGTGTGTGTGTGTGTGTGTGTGTGTGTGTGTAAACAGGCTAATACCCCACCCTGGCACACATCTGAGTCTTTCTCTCTCTTGTACATTTCCATGAATACATAGTTTGGGTGGGAATTTTTGACCCTAGACATCAAGTCACTTCCTGTTTCCTCCCACGTTGTTCTGCTTCTGTGTGTATTTGTGGCGTTCTGTATTAGTAAGGAATAGGGCAATAACTCAATATTATCGTTGATAATAACATTGATCAATACGCAGTTATGTTGTCTAAAATAATGATAAGAGGAAAATACTAATTAAAGGATATCTGAAACAAACTAGGGAATTTTATTGATATTGAAATATTTTCTTATGGTCATCGTGGTGTCAGCCTCAGTAAGGAATGTCATAGTTCCTGGTTTCCCAATGTGTTTACAATATATCGTCACTGGTTTCACGAGACAGCATGGGATTATTTGACCTTCACATCCTCTCTCCAGATGTTGCTGTTGTGTTGCCATAGATACCGTATATCCTTTTCGACGCGTTCAGTATTTTTCCTCCAGGTTCTTGTTGTTTTCGTCCCGCTCACAGCATCTGTCCTTACCGGTTGGCTGGCCTCGTAGCGAGGGGTGCTGATGTTGCGTGGGAACTGAGCTCCTATTGGTCGGGCCGGGCCCCTTTGTCCCGGTGAACCGGTTATTTGATCCGCCGTAATCTGCTTATCGGTAAAATCACAGATGTCAAGGATGGATTCGTTTTGGAGGTGTTGATGAGAAGGACCTGCAGGACCTGTTTTGTTAAAGGACCATTTCTTTGTGAGCAGCTCAGTATTGTATTGTGCAGTTTGCTTTTGTTTACATTGCCAACCCACGGGTCTCCCTTACAGGTCTGAGGCAGTTTCCATCCTTTCACTAGAATCACATTCACTTTATTTTCCAAGTACAATAAATGTACTTTACTTTAGTTACTATAATATTATATGATATCATAATAACTCATACAGTGATGTAAGTGCATACTGTATATTATCTTACATTTAACTGTGAAAACTTTGTGACTGTATTGTTGAAATTGCAAAATGTCTCCACTGGCTGTGGTGGTCAAAGCAGGGAGCATAGTAGCAGAGCCTCAATAGACCCATTCACAAGTGTGTGTGTGTGTGTGTGTGTGTGTGTGTGTGTGTGTGTGTGTGTGTGTGTGGTCAGTCTGATCTGCTCTGTTTCCCATAGCTATTTTGTCTGCAGCAGAGTAGGTGTTGCAGTAAATTAAGGGCAGAGCAGTTTCATAGTCTGTGGACACACACACACACACACACACATAAATACACACACACACACACACACACACACACACACATGCCTCCCATTCATTATGATAAAAAAACAATTAGCTCAACCCTGGCTCTAATGGAGTCTTTTCCCGTGTGGGTGCGTTAATGAACATAACTCATACAACTCTTACTACCAGTGAGATCACGGTAGGACAGCTATGCTAGCAGGCTAAGTTAACGTTAGGCTAACACGGACACCCTGTCTGGAACAAAAACATTAGAGCCTGACCCCACTAATCTCTTAAACCCATTTTAGTCTCCAGCGCTCAGCGTTGCACGCCCTTCGTCTGAGCCGCTGAGATAATCTCGTTAGCGTTGCTTTCCCTGGATGTCCTGAATGTAACGCTGACTGATCCACCGACTGCATCGCTACCCTGCTGATTCCCTTAGAGGAGAGATAGGTGGAGACGTGGGGCTCCAGGTGGACATGGGCTGTTTGTATGACCCTGTATCTGTGGGATTGGGATTCATGGTTCATATTGTGATATGAACACCGAGGTGTCATTCTCCAAAGTGACTCTATAGTTCCATGCACAGTGCAGGCATGATATTTGTGACAGTAAGGGGTTGATACGTGGGCTTGTGACTGGACGTTTGCTGGTTCAAAGCCTGGACTGGCTAGGGAATTACAAAAGCTCCCCCGTCCCTCAACAGCTGCCACCAAGGTAGGGGTGGACGATATGACTAAAAATCAATATCGCGATTATTTCAAACTTTTACCTCGATTACGATTAATGAACGATTATTTTATTGTTTGTTTTATTTTGCAATTGTTTTATTTTGAAATTGACCGGATGCTCTATGCCGTTCCTGTGTCTGACTTCCTGCCCGGCTTGACACATTCGCTCGCGGCTCGCAAAAAACGAACGGTCCAAACCTGTCTGAACACGGCGTTACTGGACGGGGCGGAGGGACGTGACTGAATACCACGTAGTATTTTTTTAAGGGGACAGTTCATGAACGCAGCATTGGGGAAAGTATTTGGCCCATTCATTCACGGGAAAGTGATGTTACGTCTGATGCGCGCGCACACACACACACACACACACACACACACACACACACACACACACACACACAGACACTCACACTGGTTGCTTTGCTAACTGGCGCTTCTAGACGTTCCTCGTTCTTGTAGCCTAAATAACAATCGAAATCAACGATTTTGAAAATTTGCCACGATTACATAATTAAAATCGCGATTACGATTATAAACACGATTATCGCCCACCCCTACACCAAGGTACCCTTGAGCAAGGCATTTAACCCCCAGTTACTTCCCGTTAAGATGCTCAGTGACCAACAGTAGAAGTGTTGCTGAAAAAGATAGAAACTGAAAAACACATTTCCAGTCTACCAATTGATCATGCTTGTTATTGTGATCAATTCATTTTTCGTGTGTAATAATGATTATAGGCTTCTCTCGTTCATTTATCACATCAAATACCAAAAATAACAATTATTACATGTTGTCAAAGTCCACCATTCTGCAGCAGGCGGTCGTGGGGAGCAGCTTGTTGGGAGCCGTTAAGGCCTGACTGGGTAAATACCATTCACGTCCTCCTGTTAAAGGTCTTTTGTCAAGAGAGGCATTTCAGTCATTACCCTGCTGCTGAGTGGACCGACCACGCTAACCTTTAGAGTCCTGCAGTCTCCACATTCTCCAGATGAGTTGGTTTCATTTGGTTTCATTATTTAGCACATAACGTCCAACGCTGCAAATGAAATGATGGAGAACAGCTTTTGCTCTCATCTCCAGCGCTCATTTCTTTATTCCCACATCCGATTTTCTATTCTTTCTTCTTTAATTTATAAATCTTCTTCTCCCACCTCGTTGAGTCACTACTACACTTGCCAGACTTCCAGACCCAAGAATCAAAGTTGCTTTCATAATCTCAGATTAATTGATTAATCTGAGATTAAGTTTTTACTGAGTAAGTGTAGGAGAGGGATTACTCTAACTCTCAGTTGGCCTGCTCTTTGTGATCCTGCCCAGACAATTCAGTGGAAACTTTGATTCCTAATCCGCCTCCTGTTGTGTAAAACAATACATTAATAGAGAAATCTGATTCATATCAACCTGGGGCAGCAGAGAGACTGCCCTGTAACCATCACTGACAACCGCTAATGTATTGATCCTGAGACATTAGTAGGCTGAATGTTTGAAGCATCGACAAGAGAAAATGTGTGTCCAGTCATTCTGTGTTAGTTAACTGGCTGATAGAGAGAAATATAAACCTTAACGAGACTGATGCTCTCATTGGATGTTATTCTGACTGTTTGATGCATTTTCAATTGAGGTGTGACGTCTGCAGGCGATGCTCTGAGCTGTGTGTGTGTGTGTGTGTGTGTGTGTGTGTGTGTGTGTGTGTGTCCTTTAGGGTGTAACATGGAAGTGGAGATGAGATCATAGCCCTGTTTAAAAGTCAGTCAGCTGCTTGGTGTGTGTGAGGATCTCACTGTTTCCACTTCACATGGTGCTGACTCATCCTCCTCTGTGTATGAAGGTAGATGGATTTAGTCTTGTACTGTTATCTAGTTCAGTTAAGTTTAGAAGAAAATAAATAGAAAACCATGAACCATCTTAGCCCAAAAGACAAAAGAGGAAAAGAAAGAGGAACATAAACGGCAATGAGGAGGAGAACGGTACAAGCGTTGTTCACTAGTTTGAACTGAAACTGAGACATGGAGTTGGTAGCAGCTCATTTATTGAATTTATCTTTGTTGGACTGACAATATGGCGGCGTAGAGCGAGTGAGGGATGTGGGTGTGTGTGCTTCGGACCCTGGATATATCTGATTTTGTAACACCATAACTCACTCTCTCTCACTCTCTCTCTCTCTCTCTCTCTCTCTCTCTCTCTCTCTCTCTCTCTCTCTCTTCCAGATGTACCACTCTGACCACGGTGTCGACTTCCCCGACCTCTCCTTCCAGATCCCAGGCAGCCCTGCAGAGCTGGGCCTATTAAACAGTGTGTGAAGACAACCCTCGATTCAACTCTCTACCTCTACCCTCCCCTTCACCCACACAAGGCCTCTTTGTCCATCACTCCGGTCCCACCCCCCCCTCCTGGACCATGGACAGCCCTCCCAAGCTGTCCGGTGAGACCCTGATCGTGCACCACATCCCCCTGGTGCATTGCCAGGTGTCGGGGGGGCCGGCAGGGCGGCTGCAGGAGCTCACTGAAGAGGAGCAACCCGTTCAGCCTGCCAGAAAACCTGGGCTTGAGCCGCACCACCTCCCTTCCTGAGAGAGACGTCCTTCAGAGGGAGGCTCTGCTCTACAGCAGCCTGATCCAGACCTCCAGTGGCTCCTGGTCCTCCCGCACCGGAAGGAGAGAAGGGAGGGGTGGCGGCAGAGGAGGCAGCACAGCGAGCGATGATTCATCGTTCACCTCCAGCAATTCGGAGGACCAGCTAATGACGGCTCATACCTTGCCCAGGGCCAGACCCAGGAACAGAAACCCATTGCGTCATAACCCCTTCCTGCTCAACACTGAAGATGACGAGGAGGAGGAAGAGGAGGAGGATGAAGGTGATAACCTCAGTGGTTACCTGGAGGACTCGTCCTTCCACCTCCATGGTGATACTAACACTGCCCTTGAAGATGGGGTACCTCCTTTCCACTTGCATGAGCTGGGCTTCGCTCCAGAGCCCTTCCTTTTGCACAGCACTCTGGGAAAGCCTTGGGGGTCAGGTGGGAGGAGGCGGTGGGGAGTCCCTCAGGGGTGGGCCCTCAGATCTGTCCAACCACCTGGAGGACATAGACCTCCTGGGATTGGACAGCCAGCGCCGCCACGGCAGCAGTGGTTCCAACATGTCCATGGACTGCGGAGAGCAAGACTGGGGTGATTATGATGATGAGGATGAAGATCACCCCATGCGGTGTGGGCGCAGCAGCAAGACGGGTTCCTCCTCCTCCAGCTCCTTGGCCCAGCGCTGCTCCTGCTGCGGACTCTCCCAGAACTACCCCCAGCACTTCCCTGAAGCCTTCTCAGAGCCTTTCTCAGAGTGCCAGCAAGGCTACGGCAGCGACTCCTCCTGTAACAGCTCGGACGGCGTACTCGTCAACTTCAGCGCCATCTACAACAAGATGAACAACGGCGGCCCGGACAAGGCCCCGGTCTCGGCACCCACCAACCTCAACAGCTCCACCGACCACTCCTGCACCTCTTCTGTCTCCGATCCACCAGGAGGCCAGCGAGATTCAACCAGAGGGGCTTTCTATCTAGACCTTCACACGTCTCCTACCGAACCTCCCCAGTCACACCAACAACCCTCCTGTCTTGGGAACACCTTCCCTACTATCCGTGAACCACATCCGTCCACCTCCTCGACCTGCTCCTGCTCCGCAGAACACCAGGGGATGCTTGACCTGGATGCCAACTGCAATTCCTACCACCCTCCACACTCGGGGTCGTCCGGTGATCTCACTTCCTGTCTGCAGAGCCAGGCACGGCTGGTCGTAGCGACCCAGAACTACTACAAGCTGGTGACCTGCGACCTTTCGTCCCAGTCGTCACCGAGTCCGGGCTCCAACGTCACCAGCTGCTCTGATGAGCACAGCAAGAGCAGCCCCACCCCGACCCAGCCCAGCGAATACTACCTGTTCAGACGACGACCTGAGGAGGGGGTGGAGGAAGAGGAGGAGGACGAGGATGGAGAGTCATCTAGGGTAAGTGGAGAATCACAGCTCCACAGTTTTATAAATGCATTAATGTGATGCACTCTATCATAACCAGACTATGTTGCTAACGGATTACATTCATCCATACAGATGTGATTACATGCTTGCTGAAGAACTGCTGCACTTTTTGAGTAATTGGTTGGAAAAGTGTTGTTCTCTTTTCACTTGCTTGTAATTCCAAATGTCTGACTGAGCTGATTGACGTTTCTGTTTTACAATATACTACTCTGGTTCTCCTGTCTACAGTACAGCGGGATAGCAGGCTTTCCACAGGCCTTGATAATCTACCAAAGTTTGGGGATTTGAGAAACATAAGGCCTTACAAGTGTTGAAAAAGAAAGAAATGGCCTTGAAAGTACTTGAAAGTACTAGTACTACCATCTGAGGAAAACCCTGTTATGGGTATTTGCATAGTTTTAAAATGAATGATTTCACCAGGATTTCTTGACTTGACATAATCATGAGTTAAAAACGAGGCCTCTAATATCACCAATATCATCTCTTACCCTAAAACGTGCCAATTTGAGTCTTTGAATTTCACCAAACAAAAGCCAATGAATCAATTTCATTTGATGTTCAAGTGGATGTGGGAAACCTGGGATAGAAGAGAGACTTCTACAATGGCTGCCACTGTATGCGCTGGTCCACATGTACATATTTCTTTAAGGCGATCCAGCTGCACACTGCTACACTTATTTGCAGCATTTGCTCGGTGTTAGAAATGCTAGAAGAATAGCATTGATAGATTACATGATATTAATACCTGGTAAAAGCTATTTGTAATATACTGTTATAATAATGAGTAATCCACCAACCACATTAATTATTGACAATAATGAGTTTTTAGGCCTGTTGAAGCAGCTGGGACGTTATTTTCCTGGTAGTTCTTTCCTCCTTCCTCTTAGTGGGCATGCCACAAGAAGCTTAGGTTAGGTTTTATTTTAGTTATATTTGCAGGTACAAACAATTCAAACTGAAAAAAGATAAGAAATACAATCTGTGCAGGTAAGACAAAGAAATCCCCAAGGGATTTATAACATCTCACCCAAAACAAATCACAATCAAGATGGCAAACAGAGACACAGTAATGGTAGTAGCCCTGAAATTAAAATAGCCTGGACGCTGAGAAAAGGCCTTTCTGGTGTTAGTACGTGATGCTCTGTTTTTAGGCCACAGCCACTGGTTATCTGATATCACCGTTTCTGAGGATTATTTTAGCAGTTATGTAAAGCTATAGGTATTAATATCAGATGGCATCAGGACCACTGATACGTCTGGCTTTGAAAGCCGAGAGGTTTGCTGTATATTTGCGGTGTTGTGTGTTCAGAAACCTCAAGTAGACGGTTCATCTCTTGACCCAGTAAGGGTTTTGTCATGTATGAGCAGGACTGCCATGCTACATTTTCTGGTAGTGGCAGAAAGAAAAATGGCCGCCACAATCAATTACACATTTTACACAATGCACATTTTATTGTGTAGTCAGACTGTTGTGTAATCTGTTTCCATCTTTCCCTGTTTCTCTTCATCCAGCGAGATTATGAAGAGGAGGAGCAGGAGGAGGAGGAGGAGGAGAAACAGCAGCCAGCAGGTGGAGCTGAAGCTGCCTCTGCCAAGATTGAAGGCCAGGTGTACGTCAACATCTCGCCTCCTGTGGTTGGCCGGGCCGTTGTAGGAGCCTCCTCCCCATCTGGGAGCCGCCCCCGTTCCCGTAGCTACGACCGCAACCTGGACAAGACCCCGCCCCCCCGGCTGGGCTCCCTGGAGCGCATGTTGAGCTGCCCTGTCCGTCTCAGCGAGGGCGCCGCCCCCGCCCCGCCGCCGCCGCGGGTCACCTCCTTCGCGGAGATCGCCCGGAGCAAAAGGAGGAACGGAGGCGCAGGAGGGTCGCCGCCGCTAAAGGCGGGTGCAGACCCCTTCTCCTCCACCTACTCCACCCACTCCCACTCCTCGGCGGATTTCTCCCCCATCCTGGAGCAGCACGTCCAGGGTAACGGCAGCAGCCTCTCCCCCGTACCCTTCACCCGATGCTACAGCCAAGGCAGCGCGGAGCGACACCCGATGGGAGCCAGGGAGCCCCGGGCCAAGGCTGAAGGTACGCCACCCACCACCATACAACCAGGACATAACCTATTCCATCAATTCTGACCAAAATCTTGTCACTTGCTTGGCTATAGTGTTACTCTGTGTCTCCCCAGTAGTCCTAACGGGCCAATGGAGATCTTTTGGGGTTGATTTCACTTCCTTCACTTCCTTCACTTCCTTCACTTCCTTCACTTCCACACTCATTTCATTCACTCAGTTTAGTTTAATTATTTCACTCTAAAGAGTAAAAGGGCTTGAAGGAACATTTAGATGGAACCCCTTCATAAGTGGTTCATGTCCCCCGACTTCCACAAACCTCAAACCTATAGGGGTTCTTCCAGGGACTCTTCAGATGTGAGGAACCCTAGGGTGCTTATTGACACCCTCCCTAGGTCCAGGCATAGCAACACAACCCCAAGGGATTATCACATGAACACTGGTGGAAGACAAATGACTGTTTGTGTAGGTTTGCCTGTGGATGTGGACATTTGTGCATGCTTGTGTGTGTGTGTGTGTGTGTGTGTGTGTGTGTGTGTGTGTGTGTGTGTGTGTGTGTGTGTGTGTGTGTGTGTGACGATGCCCTTGTGCCAACATGAGTGTTCAGTCCAGAGTGGTGCAGAATGTAAGTAACGCTCGTCGGCAGTATGGGAATGAAAGGTTGGAGAAGTGGGGCAAACGTGTTCAGAATATCAATCAGCTGCAGAGAAACCCCCCACTGAGCTCAGCGTACTGCAGTGTGTGTGTGTGTGTGTGTGTGTGTGTGTGTGTGTGTGTGTGTGTGTTTTATTGGGATGTTCTATAGCGTCATTGAAATGTGCTGTGGGTTTTATCATGGTAATGGCTTGGTGTTGTTCAGATTTACCAAAGAGTTGTATTTGTATTTCAAACCATGGAGCTGCTGTAGTCTTGAATGAAAACTGTTTGTAGCATTTGGTGTTTTTCTATATTAATTATACTAATGTAGTAATTTATATGTAATTTATATGTTAAAATGCTCCAGAAAGCACCTTTAAAATGTCTAGTAGACACAGACATGGCTTTCAACTGGAACACACTGAACTCCTATCAGCTCCAGGGGCTGACCTGACCTCTGACCTCTGACCTCTGACCTCTGACCTCCCTGTGGAGGGAGAAATAAAATATCACATATTTATTATTATAATAGTAGTCAGCTGAAACCCAGCAGTCTCCGTCCCCGTCCATCTCTTCCATTCATCATCGTTCAGTTTTCTTTCCATTGTTTTGTATGTTTCTGTACATTTTGTTTATTTATTTTGACATTAAAGTCTTAAAGTCATATTTCTACTCTGCCATTCATGTAACTCAACAGTGATCAACCTCTACCAGGTCATGAAGCTTCTCCATCTGCTGCTCTTAACAGGGTCCAAAATGACCACCCGCCAAGCACCAAATGCCCATAAATTAGTCTTGGATAAATCAATCAGGGTCCCCCGCCACCCTGGCCGCTAACGTCTGAGACTCTAACATTTGAAAGCCTTGGTTATATATCGCCGGTTTCTCAAACTTTGTCCCTGCTGGCCACCGTACACTCTCTCTTCAAAGTGATTCTTGGCAGGTCCATTTCTTTAGTTTACCAGCCCTTGGAAGTTCATTTCAGACACAATACCTGCAGAAACTCAAACTTTCTCACCAGAAAATCCAAGGAAAACAAGGTCACAGTACCGGACACACTGTTAGCACCGCTAGCTCCTCTGTCTTACCACGCAGCTGTAGCAGCAGTATAATTGTCACTGGGACGTATAGTTCTATAGATCTAGAGGCACATGAGGTGACTGTCTGAACAGACGATCCAGATGTGAGGCTGGTTGGTTTCAACATCAGTCTATCCAAAGGAATGAGACCACAGTTGACTGAGGGAATACAGCTCAATGTCTAACTCAGTTACGTGACGGACAGGATGTTTCGGTCCGTCTCGTACCCTTCATCACGGTGACGGATGCCGATGAAGGTCGCGGGCCGGGAACGTTCTCTCCTTCACCTAATTTAATTTAACATGGAAACATGGAGAGAGATCCATTCACTTCAGTAGACGGTCAAGCATCACCGCCATCACCTTATATAGCTCAGACCTGCTGTGCATGTCTGTTTAGACACACACACACACACACACACACACACACACACACACACACACACACACACACACACACACACACACACACACACACACACACACACACACACGCGCGTGCTTGGAATTCCACTGGAATAAGACCAAGGACAGTCAATGTGAGCGGATGGGGAATGGAATGTCCTGGAGTCCCCAGCTGTTCTCTAGAACTGGTGGTCAACCTAGAGGCTGGGGCCCCCACGGGGTCACACGATGGTTTTAGGGGGTCATGAGGTTAATTCTAAAATGTGAAGAGTGGAGCAGCTGATTCTGGGTCAAGAAAACTGAATCTGAATAGGAGAAAAAATCATTTTAAATTAAATCAAAGTTCAATTCAATTATTCAACAAAACGCTTCAATATGAGGATGACAAACTCAAATGTATGCAATTCAAATGCAATCTTCCATACAAACTGGACTTATTTATATGAAAGTTGTCAAGTAAATAATGACGTGGCATAAAGATGTCATGTGTTTTCTGCTGCTGCTGCGTTCAGGGACCTTGTTATTCCCTTCAACCCAAACCAAAGGAAAGGCACCTAATGTGAGATTTATTTTCCACATTTCAAAAGCTTAAAAGTCACCGTTGGGTGGAAACAGCCACAGTGCCGTCCTACCGTGTCATTTTGGCTCGTCCGTCTGGAGCCAGAGACGGAGGATGGTGGGCGATTGTCTTGACGGAGACGCGTCGAGGCGCTGATGGGAAATTACACAGCACTTCATCCAGAAACCTCAATCTGTGAAGGGCAGGAGGAAGACTGAGAGAGAGAGCAGGTTTTAACACCTGAGGAAATGGCAGGCCCTTACCTCCACCATATCTAGTTCAGTCTTTTTGCACTCCATCCATGAGCACTGTGGTGATATAGGATTATAACAGCGCCCCACACCATGTATTATTCATCAGACTTCACTGCAGTCGGCCGCGTTGTTTCACTGCATCGCTCGCTAACGATGCTAACATGAAGCTGGCGGGGGAAAGCCTTAGCTGGCTAATGGATTCACCCATGAAATAGGAGAAGGGCAGGGAAGGGAAGGAGGCAGATGGAGAAGGAGTGAAGGAGGAAAGGGTGATGAAGAGGACGGAGAGGGAGAGGCAGATGAGAGGAAAAGTGGAGGCAGGAAATGGTGGCGGAGGAGCGACATGTACAGAGAGTGAAAGATGGATGGAGTGGGAGGACGAGGAGGAAAGAGGGTAATTAGAGCGATGAGGGAGAAGATGCATGAGATAGAGAGAGAGGGAGAGAGGGAGGGAGAGAGAGGCCATGTTTTTACCCTCACCCCCCACTGGGAGCTCTGGCATGTTGGGTGTCTTGTATTGCCGTCTCATGACATTTCCACAACGGCTCGACATCGCCCCGTGTGGCCGGGGGATGTCACTGCACCCGGCTCAGGTGGCAGCGGTGGGCCGGCCTTAGGGAGACAAACAGCTTGCGCAATGGCGTCGACGTCACACACACTCCCGCCGGTCACGCAGCACACCAGCTCGAGGAACACACACACACACACACAGAGAGAAAACACACAGATAACTGAGAAGAAGTGCAGAAAAAGGCTTCTCCACGCTGGTGTCTCTCCTGCACAGCCGACGCAGTATCTTCAGGTCTAAGCTCTGTGTGTGTGAGTGTGTGTGTGTGAGTGTGTGTGTGTGTGTGTGTGAGTGTGTGTGAGTGTGTGAGTGTGTGTGTGTGTGTGAGCCTGTCAGTGTCTCTAACAGTGTCTGTGATAAGAGCTGCTGATCTTTAAGAATCATGACTGAGCAGTTTCCTGTTTGTTTATTTGTGTAACTCCCTGGTGTTGGTTGGTCTGGTCTGTGACAGGAGTTCTAATGCTAACACATGCTAACCTGTACTGATGTTTTATTTGTGTCTTTGTTCTTCCTCTCTACCTCTACCCGTCCTTCCTGTCTTCCTCCAGGTGGTCTTTCCAGCTCTTCAGACGGCCGCCCGCCGGTGGTCCGCTACAGTAAGGACCAGCGGCCCACCACCCTCCCCATCCAGCCCTTCACCTTCCACCACCAGTTCACCTCCAAGCCCCCTCAGCCCAAGCCTGTGCTCCCCCTGCTCACCGGCTACGTCTCCGGGATGCAGGCCCGGTCCAGCTCTGGGTCTGGGTCTGGGTCTGGGTCTGGGTCCGGCTCTGGCTCCGGCTCTGGAGGTCTTGGAGGGAAGGATGGCGAAGACACGGATGAAAATGCGCACAGGTACCAGGGCACGCTGGCCGCCACGACCCCTCCTCCCAGATCGGTTCGGCCCTCGCCTCTGGGGAGCTATTCCCCTGTTCGCCTCCAGGGGGCGCCCAGCTCGGGGACCTGCTCCACCTGCAGCCCCAGCCCTCAGCCCTCACACAGCCTCTCCTGCCCGCTGTCGGCAGGCCTCGGGCCCCTTCACACCCCACCTACAGTGGCAGCCAAACAGGGAGGAGGCTCGGCACCGTTGCCCTCCACCCCTCCCCCTCCGCCCCTCGGGGTGAAGAGAGGGGCGGTGCCGCCGATGCTGCCAGCGGTGCAGGGCCACTGCTGCCACCACGGGGCCCTGGCCAGCATACCGGCACTGCCCAGCGACACACTGAGTCCCCTGGGATGCCTGGAATCTGCCAAGCAGTCGGAGGGAAGCAAGGGCTCAGGAGCCAGGACACACAATGGTAGGGATACAAAACATCCAGTGTCTGATAGTGTGTTGGTCTAACAAACTAACATAGCTAACGTGTGTTGAACCACGGCGGCTGGTTTCTCTCCCTGGATGCCACATTGGACCAGAGAGGTCAGGACAGGCGTTTGTTGTGGAGATCGATTCCATGTGGATGCAAAACTGTGACACACACACACACACACACACACACACACACACTCATGCTCATACACGTGGACGAATGCACGTGCACACCCACGCAGGGTCTTCATACCTACTTCTCTTGCTTTCATCGTTCTTCCTGTTTTGTCCTGGTCTTTAATCTTCACGTCTTTTTGCACGTTCTCTCTTCTTCATCACTACTCGCCTCTCAGCTGTAGATGCAGGTCGGTTGTCAGTCTTTTCATTTTCCTGTAGTGGATTCATTGCAACTGCTAGTTTATCATCACTATCTCTGAGCCCAAGCGACTCTTGCATGGCTCAGCAGGTAGAGGCACTGATCCTCTGTCAGTGTGAGTCGTCATGTCGTTGTGTTTGTTCGGTCCTGAAGCTCTTCAAGCCATCGGACTGATGCTGATGTTAGTCAGAGGAATGAGACACCAACAGACTGACTGAAGGAGAAGTGAAGCCTCTGCACTGACTTACTGTTCTCTCTTTCTGTCTTCTCTTCCTTCCCTCCCTTCATCCATCTCTCCTCCTCTCCTCCATGATTGATCTCCTCACTCTTTCTACTGTTTGTCTCTCGCCTTACTTCCTGTTTCCTCCCCATGCATCCTCCCTCCACCCACCCACCCATCACTAAAACTAAACCTCCACCAACCACCCAATCACAACCCCCACCCCCCCACAGCCCACCACCTCTCTCCCCAGGCTCTAAAATGGAGGGAGTATCGTCGTCAAAACCCTCTGGGGGTGGAGAGGGTCTCAGCGGGCCCCTCTGGTAGCCTGGACCCCCGAAGTGGCGGGGTCCCCCGATCCGCCAGGCGCAATGTCTTTGACTTCCCATCAGCCCCCTCTGGCCACGCCTTTGGACGGCTCAATGGTGCACAGTGTTTTACTGTCAGTGGTTGTTGTGCGTAATGGGGAGGTCATTTCCAACATTTCAAAACATTGACGGCTGCTCTTAAAATATGACCGCCAGAATGAAAGTAAAGCTACTATTAAAGTTATGAGTTATCTTAAGTTATCACTTGAAAAAATATAATACCCCGTAAGGTTCCTTGAAGAACCCCCACCTGTTAGAGGTGTTCCTCAAGAAACCCTCTGGGGCTCCCCTACAGATGCAATCTAAAGGAGCCCTAAAATCCTTTTGCGCTTTAGAGTGCATGTATGTGCTTATATATGTCTGTGTGTGTGTGTGTGTGTGTGTGTGTGTGTGTGTGTGTGTGTGTGTGTGTGTGTCAGCAGTGAGCCAGTCGGCCAGGCAGCTGCAGCAGAGCGACTTCATGCCGGACTATTTCTCCCTGACCGAGAAGCCACCGGAGGAGTTCTGCCTCTCGCCGGACGCCTCCTCTTCCTCCTCCTCCTCTTCCTCGCACTCCCACATCTCTGTTGACCTGGGGCAGAAGAGAGGTGAGGCCACGCATGATAGAGAGACAGAGAGAATGAGTGAGGAGAGAGAGACGGCTTAGACTGTCATTTCATTGATACACTGGTGTTATTCACTGTGAGGCATGAAAGATCCTGATAAAGCATTTCAAGTGCTTTTGGCAGCCATGACGGACAGCGTTGAGTATTGAGAGTCACAATCCTGGGAGCAAGGAAGTGTTGCATTGTCGGAGGAAAAAGGGATTAAAATGGAGACGAAAGGGCGCTTATACTCACATGAGCTGCTTTGACAGTGAGGAGAGATTCACGGCCTCGTTGAGGGCAGCAGGGGTGTGTGGTGGCAACAAGGTTGTGTAGAGGTGTGTCGGGTGTGGTCGAGGTGTGTAGAGGTGTGTCGAGTGTAGTAGAGGTCTTGGCGAGGCGTGTCGAGAGCGCGTCGTAGGGTGCCGTAGAGGCGCGTCGAGGCGGCGTCGAGGGCCGGTGGTCGGAGAGCGTGTCAGAGGGTGTGGTCGAGGTGGTATGAGAGGGTGTCGAGGGGGTGTGTAGAGGGTGTATAGAGGTGTGTCAAGGTGTGTAGAGGTGGTGGTAGAGGTGGTGTAGAGGTGTGTCAAGGTGTGGTAGAGGTGTGTAGAGGGCTGGGTCAAGGTGGGTGTAGAGGTGTTGTAGAGGTGGTCAAGGTGGTAGAGGTGTGTAGAGGGTGTGTCGAGGTGCGTAGAGGGCGCGTCGAGGCGCGTCGAGGCGCGTCGAGGCGTATAGAGGCGTATAGAGGGCGTGTCGAGGCGTGTAGAGTGTCAAGGTGTGTAGAGGGTGTGTACAGAGGTGTGTAGAGAGGGTGTGCGAGGTGGTCTAGAGTGTGTAGAGGTGTGTAGAGGTGTGTAGAGGTGTGTAGAGGTGTGTAGAGGTGTATAGAGGTGTGTAGAGGTGTATAGAGGTGTGTAGAGGTGTGTAGAGGTGTGTAGAGGTGTATAGAGGTGTGTAGAGGTGTGTAGAGGTGTGTAGAGGTGTATAGAGGTGTGTAGAGGTGTGTAGAGGTGTCAAGGTGTGTAGAGGTGTGTAGAGGTGTGTAGAGGTGTATAGAGGTGTGTAGAGGTGTGTAGAGGTGTATAGATGTGTGTAGAGGTGTGTAGAGGTGTGTAGAGGTGTATAGAGGTGTGTAGAGGTGTGTAGAGGTGTATAGAGGTGTGTAGAGGTGTGTCAAGGTGTGTAGAGGTGTGTAGAGGTGTGTCAAGGTGTATAGAGGTGTGTAGAGGTGTGTAGAGGTGTATAGAGGTGTGTCAAGGTGTATAGAGGTGTGTAGAGGTGTGTCGGGTGTGTCGAGGTGTGTCGAGGTGTGTAGAGGCGTGTCGAGGCGTGTCGAGGCGTGTCGAGGTGTGTCGAGGTGTATAGAGGTGTGTCGAGGTGTGTAGAGGTGTATAGAGGTGTGTAGAGGTGTGTCAAGGTGTGTAGAGGTGTGTAGAGGTGTGTCAAGGTGTGTAGAGGTGTGTAGAGGTGTGTCAAGGTGTGTAGAGGTGTGTAGAGGTGTGTCAAGGTGTATAGAGGTGTGTAGAGGTGTGTAGAGGTGTGTCGAGGTGTGTAGAGGTGTGTAGAGGTGTGTAGAGGTGCGTAGAGGCGCGTCGAGGCGCGTCGAGGCGTATAGAGGCGTATAGAGGCGTGTCGAGGCGTGTAGAGGTGTCAAGGTGTGTAGAGGTGTGTAGAGGTGTGTAGAGGTGTGTAGAGGTGTGTAGAGGTGTGTAGAGGTGTATAGAGGTGTGTAGAGGTGTGTAGAGGTGTATAGAGGTGTGTAGAGGTGTGTCGAGGTGTGTAGAGGTGTGTAGAGGTGTGTCAAGGTGTATAGAGGTGTGTAGAGGTGTGTAGAGGTGTATAGAGGTGTGTCAAGGTGTATAGAGGTGTGTAGAGGTGTGTCGGGTGTGTCGAGGTGTGTCGAGGTGTGTAGAGGTGTGTCGAGGTGTGTAGAGGTGTGTAGAGGTGTGTCGAGGTGTGTAGAGGTGTGTCGAGGTGTGTAGAGGTGTGTAGAGGTGTGTCGATGTGTGTCGAGGTGTGTAGAGGTGTGTCGAGGTGTGTCGAGGTGTGTAGAGGTGTGTACCGCTCCTTCTCGGGCCGACTCGATACGCATCGCTTTGCGTAATCGATCAATCCAATATGATGTGGTGTAATACGATACAATGGGAAACAAAGAGGTTCAATACATGCAAACAGTTCCATTTTGCTTCTTCTGTTCATAAATCAATCCAGTTATGTGTGAGAGAGAAAGATGTTTTGGTGATCGTTGATACGTTTTGACCGTCATCCTATATGAATGATTGGTATGTCCCCGATACAAGCTGTTTGAAATGATGCAACCGTAAGCTCAGCGCATCCATTTGAATTGGTGACTCTTTACACCCCTGGACGGTCCGGGGTCAAATCCCCGCTGTCGGCATACATCCGCCCTGCTGAAGTGTCCTTAAGCAAGACACTGACTCCCTACCCTTGACTGACCACCTCTGTTTCCTCTCTCAGGTTTGGTGAAAGCCGTGAACACAGCAGTCGATCTGATCGTGGCCCACTTCGGTACCAGTCGAGACCACGATGTGAAGGTGAAGGATCTCCTGAGGGGTTTCCTGCTGGGGTTTTTCTGCAAATCTGATTGGCTGTTGAGTCCTATGTGGCCTGGTCAGGTGTTGCATCATCAAAACATCACGCTGTGTCTCAAATTGTTAGATAGTTGAGATTAGTAAAGGAAGAGGATTGGTTAAGGTTAGACTGAGGTGATAGAAGGTTAATACACCTACTATTAATACTACTACAAATAATAATATTAATATGAATATCACTACTACTACTAATAATAATAATAATAATAATAATAATAGTAAAAACAATAGAAAAAAATAAATAATAATAATAAAACAATAGAAAAAATAATAATGATAATAATGATGATGATCAATGATCAATACAATATATTATATAATATTATCATATCAATACAAATATAGCTGTGCAGTGAACAGGACAACTGATACTGCTCACTCAGCAAAACTCAGACGCCATATTGGATTTCCACCATACAAGGTAACACTAGTACTGCGTAATAAAGCAATTAAAAGTTATCAGTTAGTAAAAAGTTCAAAGGTTCACAGGTTTTTTATTTGTCACACACACGTGGCATGCCAAGGTTGAAAAGGAAAAGGGGGCTAAAACTAGGAGATTATACAACAAGAACTAAAAATAAAATGAACAAATAATAAAATAAATAGATAGACAATATGGCAATGTAAAGTAAAAAACACCTAAAGAAGATATCAGTTGGTGAATGACATTGGAATACAATCTACCGCTAGGAAGGTGAGGATTAGTTGAAGAAGACTGGGGTTGAACCCCCAGACGTTTGAGTCCACAAGCCAAAGGTTATACCCAGCTCCTCATCTTGCCTTCTCATCCTCCATCACCTCTACTATCTCCCTAAACTCTTTCACTCTCATTCCTCTACCCCTTTACCCTTCCTCCTATCACCGCCACCCCGCCAGGCTAAGCTGGGGAACAGCTGGGTGAGTCCCAACGTGGGCCACCTCATCCTGAAGTACCTGTGCCCGGCCCTGCATGAGGTGCTGCAGGACGGTCTGAAGGCCTACGTGCTGGACCTGATCATCGGACAGCGGCGCTGCCAGCCCTGGAGCCTGGTGGAGGCGTCCACACAGCTAGGTGAGGGTGGAGGTGGGGAGTGGGGGTCTGGCAGTCTGGTTCTGGTTAATGATACATGCAGATGTGGTAGATGGCAGCAATCTAATTTTAGAATGGAAACCAATCAATGACATTCAAAATGAGGCTGGATCCAGGTCAGATTATTTACAGGTATAGTGACCATTTGAATTACTAGGGGTGTGGTTGACAGGGCTGTGGTGCTTCTGGGTAACATAGTGACGTCCTTCGTATGCTTGCCTCCACCAGGCCCGTCCACACGAGTCCTCCACAGCCTGTTCTCCAAGGTGA
Source organism: Hoplostethus atlanticus (assembly GCA_034670405.1). Lineage (NCBI taxonomy): Eukaryota > Metazoa > Chordata > Actinopteri > Trachichthyiformes > Trachichthyidae > Hoplostethus > Hoplostethus atlanticus. Next base: position 1,248,734 of record JAXDDX010000042.1, on the reverse strand, counting down.
GCCAGTTCTCGGAGCTCACCAGCCACAGCATGAGACTCAACGCCTTCATCTTCGGCCTGCTCAAGTGAGTTGTTGTTCTTGATCCACTTTTATTGTCACAGTCATCCTCATGTTCTTTAAAACAGTGCTTCTCAACCTTGGGGTCGACAAGGGGTCACCAGGGTGTCCTGGTGGCGCACTTGGCTAAGGTGCCATGTGACTGACTCCCCCTCTCACTGCCAACTTTGATTGTCTCTCTCTACTGTGTTAAATATAGGCTAACCATGCCTAAGATTTGCAGCGTAGGTGTCTTCCAAATGTATAGCCTGGAAAGGGACAATAAAAATCCTTATTTGCTGTCAGAGTTCACCGTTCTGTGTGTTGAAGCCTGCAGCAGGGAGTCGTAAGTAGGTGTCGTTTTTGGGAATCACTCGCCAACAAGGTTGAGAAGCACTGATTTACAAGTTTAAATTTCCTCAGCCAATTCTTCAAAACACTTGCAGTGGCCTTTCAGAGACTTTACGTTATAGAGTGAGTGGAAGTAAGGCGTCTGAATGCGATACAGGCATATAGCTGCAAACAGGGAACAGAGAAATAGGGAAAAGGGAGGCAGAAGATTTAATTCAAAGTGTGTGAGAGAATCCGTCATGTAATACTGTTTGTACACATGAGGACCAAGACAGGAAGTGTTGCTCCTACAAGCTATATTATTCATCATTTGTCTTGTTGGGGCTGGAGCCTATCCCAGCATGCTTTGGGTGGAAGGCAGGGAAACACACTGGACAGGTCGCCAGTCCATCACAGTGCTAACACAGATAGGCAAGCAACCACGCTCACATGCTCAAATATGGAGCTGCTGGGATTTGTACCTGTGTCAGCTCTGAATGATAGACTTAGTTGTAAGGATAATGATGTTATTTGCTGCAAGAGAGGGTGTGTCCAATCAGGTTGGTGTTTTCCTGCTGCTGGAATATTCATGCTTTCTTCACATTGTTTTTCAGCTTGAGATCTTTGGAATTCTGGTTCAATCATCTCTACACACATGAAGGTAAGACTGTAGTTACTCACTAGTCACTTATGCCTTTTATTCAATACCTTAATACTGTATTTGCAGTGTGGGCGGACTGATTTTGGAGCCATGGGCAAAGGCAAACATGGGGCCCCCTGAATCCCAACCTTCACTTTCCATTCCATCCATCCTTTCTATACCTTCAAGCTGGGCTGAGCAAAGTCTACATGTGAGGCTAGAGCTACTAGAGCTGGTTGAGCTTGGAGGCAGTGGTAATATTGCTAGCAACAAACACTAGCAGCAGCTTTTATTTTCCTCTTTTTTTGTTTGCCTGCATCACTCGGGTCGCTTTGCTTCTCTCACAGCAACTGTAGGAAAGAAAATGAGCTCAGAATCAAGTGTCAATATAGCACAAGAAGTCAAGTGGAATAGTCCACTGTAGCCTGACTGAGTGGGTGGGTGGCCATGACTCAATACTGAATTTGAATTTCTTCTTTTGTTGTAACGAGGGGTTGTTTTTCAATAAGTGCATTTCTTTTAAACTGATGAAAAATAAGCGTATAGTACTTGATATTGTACTTGAAGACTGCCCCTGTGTGGGTGGCACTAGTGGGAATCAAGCCCCTGACCCAAGAAGCATCAGTGCCATGCTCTATCCAAGGACCAAGTAGCTCTTCGATGTTCGTATCTCCTTTTCTCCCAAGTCTAATATCAAGTCGTTCTTCTGCTAATCCTGTTTTGATCTTTTTTCCTCCTTTGTTTCTTTTCCTCAGATATTATAGCAGCACACTACAACCCGTGGGGTTTCCTTCCTCTGTCACAGGGGGTGTGTCAGCCACTCTTCGAGGAACTCCTCCTCTTGCTGCAGCCACTTTCGCTCCTCCCCTTCGACTTGGACCTGCTGTTTGAACCGCACCTCCTCCAGAAGGGCCAGGAGCACCTCCGCCGCAAGGAGCAGCTGTGCTCTGCAGGCCAGGGCGTCGACCAATCAGCACGCTCCACTTTCCAGCTCATGAGGGGGTGGAGCACCAACGTCAGCGAATCGGTGAGGGAGGGAGCGGACTCGAGGGCCTGACGGGAAGAAAGCGAGGCCGGGGCTGAGACGGGAGGGAACATGGCCGAGGATGGAAGGGGTCGGGTCGAGGACGGAGGGGGCAGGAGGAAAACTAGGGTTGAGAAAAGAGGGGGCAGGGAATGAGAGTGTGACGGCCGGGCTTGTTAGCAGACAGACGACGATGGAAGTAGGGTTGGCCAATCTATGGAAGGAGAGGGTTATGAGCGGGCAGAGAGTGAAAGGTGTAGGAGGAGAGAGCCAAGGAGAATGTGAGGATGGACAGGAGAAGGACAGGAGGAAGGAAAGAGATTCGGAGGAGGGGCGTCAGCGGCAGGATAGGCAGGATAGGCAGGCTGGCTGGTGGTACCAACTCATGCAGTCCTCCCAGGTCTACATCGACCAATCTGCGGAGGGGTCGAAGTTCATCAGGAGCGAGAAGAGGAAGAAGTCATCAGAGAGACGACATGGCCAGCTACCGCCCACCAGAGAGGGTGTGGTGGAAGGGGCGGAGTCAAGCCAGGAAGGGGAGGGGCATAGAAGCAGGAAAAGCAGCAGTAGCTCCAGCGGGGAGTCGGCGGGATCCAGAGGAAGGCCCTCGTGGATGGGTAGCCCTCCGGAGTCTGTCCTCAACCAGGATAAAGAGACAAGACCTCTGGAGGTCACAGGGGCTGGGGCCCGGGCTGCAGCCCAGGAGGAGAGCCCCTCACAGGGACAGAGTCTGCGCTGGGGCCGGCTGTTTGGCTCCAGCATGGGCTCTCCATCCAGGAAGGATGGAGCTGAACAAAGGGCAAAAACTCAAAAGAGCAGGTGAGTTTAAAGCAGCACAACAGTGTCACAACTGATTTAACAAAATTCACAGCAGCCATCAATATAATGAATTTCACTTTTTCTCATTTTGTTTTTGCTCTGTTTGAATCTGCCAGGCCACCGTCAGGTTGGCTTGGTCTGGATCGGTCTGTTCTCGACCTTGTAGCTCAGACCATAGGAGTAGGGACAGGGAAGAAGGCGGAGCCTTCACCCCCACCCACTCAGACCCAAACCACTCCACCGCCACCGGCAGCACAAACAACAGGACAGTCGCCATGGTAAGCAAATAGGTTGTGTCCCGTTGAGCCTACTGTTGTCAGGAAAACTAGTATTGAGTAGTGTGGGATTATCAATCAACAGGACCATTGTGGGAGTAGTTCTTATGACCATGTACAGTGTAAGCAAAAATAACTGTTGGACGATACATGATAGTTATGGCTTTCCGTCTCTTCTTCTCACTTTTTCACTTGCTCTCTTCATCCTCTCTGTCTTTCTCCACCAGCGAGGTACGAGCGCTGTGCCACCACATAGCCACCCAGCCTGGCCAGCTGAGCTTCCACAAGGGTGACATACTGCGGGTCCTGAGCAAGGCTGACCCCGACTGGCTGCTCTGCTCCCTGGGCTCCACCCAGGGCCTGGTCCCCATCATCTATGTTACCCTCAATAGCATGGAGGACAGCCAAGATGCTACTGGGTCAAGGCAGTGCTGAGCCGAAGCTCTCCCAAGAGGAACTAATGCAAAAGATGAGGCAAACTGCGCTGGAGATAGAGGCTATCCCTGCCACATACCCACTGCACACGAAACTCCATTTTGGGCTGATCGCACAGAGATTTTGGCTGGTCTAAGTGTAATAACTGTACACTGGTGATAATGCCAGAAAAAAATAATAAATACGAAGACAGTGTACAGACACATGCAAGGGAAGCATGCAGGCACGAACGCAAACTCACATCTACTCCAAGGGTACATTCAGACACGTATGCATGCATACATCCAAAGACCAGACAAGAAACGAACCCGCAGACTATTGAACACACCGGGTGGCGTTTCCTTCTCTGTGCTCCAAGCATACCTGTGTGACTGTCTCGGCTATCCTCAACTTCTGACAGAACAAGATGAGGCCATTCACAGACAGTAACCGTCACTATGATATATACCATGCCTAGCTGCACTTTGCCGTTCTCGCTATACCTTCACTAGCTGTGCCACACCTTGAACACAATGCTTTACTGTTGCCGCCAGTCCCAGGACGAGTACGTTCCCCGTCCTCTTGCTTAGTTATGGCGTTCATGTAGAAGCCTGTGGATCCTTGCTTTGTAGGAAGGTGGTAGCTGAATGGTTTGGTTAAAAAAAGGAAAGTTAAAACGTTTAATACCTTGTTATCTTGTTTATGGTTCGAGTAGCAGAGGGGTGTGGTTCAGCAGAGGGCTGGTCTCCAGACCACTCCCGCTGTGTTTTCTTTATTATACAGTAGAAAACCAGGTGGCTTTACCATCCAAGTTAAACGAAGGCAAAAAATACAACAGTCTGAACCCATTTCCATTTCTCCATTGTTATTGGATCATTGTCCGAGACCTGGATGAAACTCATAATATGCTCTGGTTCCTCCTCTTTCACTCCCTGTGTTTTTGCGTGATGAGACAGAAACCTGTTGCCGCAGGTAAGCTTAGCGCATGAACCTCCAAACCCTCAAACCCTCATCCAAGAACACTGTACAGCTGTTGAAGAGGACAAGATCAAGCAAAAAGGCTTCAGGTTTGAGCGATACATGTGCATTTTATCTATTGGTACATATTGTAAATGCTTATACAACTTACACACGTGGTGAGTTCTATTTATTTATTGACTAATTCTATGAGTTATTGTTGAAAGCATTTCGATGGATGGCTGCTGAAGAAGGGAAGGATGTCCAATGAAAGCAAAATGTAGCGTTGGAGATGTGTGGCGTCTTTATGAATGTGTTGGGGATTTGCCCCGGCCTTGCCTCTCCGTTCTGAAATTTGAAGCTGACAAAATTGCAGTTAGTTATAATAAGTTTGATCCATTTGCATTTAGCAAGGGGTAAATGATCCTTCTATGCCTTAAAGTGCTTGAGAAAGAACCATAAGGGGGAATCGCTCTGTTGGACACTTTGGACACTCATTGACCTGATATCGGTCCTGACATGATATTTTGTACGTGCCACGATGAGTCCAACTCGTCTTTTCCCCCAGCTCTATGTCTGCAGAGATTCTTGTTGAAATCAAAGAATAACATTGTGGAGAAAAAGAGATTTATGTGGATATTTTTGACAGTGAAGAGAAAGCTTAAAGGGAAACCCCAACACATTTTGTGGTGGCGGCTTTGTGGGCATTCCTGTGTTTGTAAATGCTACCTGTCATGCCCAGGTGTAAAACGTGGCCTTAGGTTCAGACTGAGCTGTATATACATATATACATATATATACAGCTGACAGAGTTGGAGTTGTGGCTATATATACCTGGAGAAATGTTGAGTGTATACAGCTTGCCCAATCCAAATAATACACTATAAAATGGTAAAATGTACATTTTTGCCTGAATGAATGAATACTTGTGTAGTAGAATAACTTGTTTTTGTTTTACATAGATCATAATTTGACCAGTTTAATTTTCTTTTTCTTGCATTTCTGTACAGTCCTTTTATTTGTATATTTGTTTCATTCACATGTAATTCAGCAAAAACAATTTAATATTTCACCATCATTGACTTGTAAATATATTTAATTCCTTCAATGATTCATTTCCGCCAGAGAGAGCTATGTGTATGAATGTTTTAATGCATTATTATGTTAACCACAGGAAGCAAGTATAAGCTTTAACTTTAGTGCTAACATCCTGCTGACCATACTGTAAGTTGCCCGTGGCGTCGGAGGGCGTGCGAGCATCGCGGAGGCTCTCGTTCTCCGTCGCCCCCCCAGGCAGTTTGCTGTTCATTGACATCCTCATCCTCTCCACATGGGACAGACTGAACACATAGTAGAGATTTAACCAGAGAGAGGGGGTGCTCAGGGTGAAGAGAGATTCAGAGAGATTCACCTGTTAAGCTGAAATGTTAAAATGTTGTGTTTTAAAATGCTACGAGGGTCATCTGAGGAGAGAGAGAGAGAGAGAGGTCCTGTGCCAGATCTCTCTCTCTCTCTCTCTCTCTCTCTCTCTCTCTCTCTCTCTCTCTCTCTCTTATATTGTCTCTCTGCTGTCTCTCTGCCTCACCTGCCTCCTGCTGGCAGAGGTCAAGCTTGTAAATACCTTCAGCATCAGTGACACTGCTCTCCTCTCTGTGTGTCCAGGCTATATGACGTGTACGTATGACATTATAAAACTACTATGGATGTTAAATAACAAAGTGCTCATGTGATCACAATCTCAAGTGGCTCCTGTGTCCTTTGTCCTGAACGCATCTCACTGTTTATGTTTCAAGTAGGTTTGTCATCGCTGGATGGCCTGGATGAGCTTTCCACCAAAACAGGGACAGTTTGCCTTGTTCATTTATTAGAGGGAATCTATTGTTACTGCAGGCCAAAACTATATACATGTGAAGTTTCTGCCACTAGATGGAGCTGTTGAGACGTACCAGCTGCAGGTTAGGAAAAGCAATATTCAGGACATGATCCACAACAACAGCTTACAGCGATGCAGATGGACAGTGATGCTGCCATTCATGACCAATAGTATTTGTTTCTTAAAAGTAATTTTATACCATTTTCCAATCCTCATCACCACCCAAGAAACTCTACATTGCCTCAAAATGTGCTCATGCTTGAGTTCAGAGTGGATTATGGGTAACAATAAGCCTAGTCTGGCGCGTGATCTGACCATTTGAAATGTTCAGAGAAGCTGGTAGACAGGATGGTAAATGAAGACCAGCGTTGGTACCTTCGCCTGCTCTACCAGCCACTTTGGCAGGTAACCAAACTTTCCAACACCAGCCCTGGTAACATTTTGCCTGTGGCCACTTTTGACAGGTTGCCAGTTCTTTTTATTCTAATAATTACTTCAGAATTGCTAAGAAATGAAATGTGATCACATCCAGGCTCACGAGGAGGTTTTTAATGTATGTTTTCATCCTGTATGAACAGTTATGGAATACCAGCCTTACTGTAGTGACATCAACAGGTCCATGACTCTGTGGAGGTACAACTGATCGGTTCTCAGACCCCCAGGGACCCTTGAGCCTCTAGCAAAATGAGGAATAGTTTAATTTCACAATAATGTAATTCACTAGAAATGATCTCAGTTGGAGAATGTATATGAATGACTTCCACTCATGGGTTTCAAAATCCTGCCACCAGGGGTTTCTGCGATGAAATCCTATCAAAACTTGGTCCGTGGCCTAATGTGTGTCTACGTTTGAGAAGGGTGAAAACAACCTTGCCTCTGCCATTTTCCAAACCACTTCCATTCCACTATTACATCAGCTGTAGTTCCTCAGAAATTATGACTTCCTCATGTGTAAGCGTTAAAATTCACAAGAAACTGATGCCTATGCATGTTTCCAGTGGCAGTTGTATTGGGTGACTCAACTTCTCCATCGTACCCAGACACCTGCCGTACCGCTGAAGATGAGCTGAGGGATTTGACAACAGGGAAATAACATGATACGTTGACTAAAGGTTACAATAACGCTGCTAACATGTGAAGACGGAGTGAAAAGTTCATCTGGTAAAGTGAAGTCTAGTCCTTCTCTCCTTCCTCCATCACATCCATGAGTTAGTTAGTGTTAATCTTGCTTTCTAGTCCTTTCTTATTTTCTTTCTTTTACCAGCACTTCTTTCTTGCATGAACATTTGAACAGTGACGCAGTAAAATGATCTGGGATCTGTGGCTCAGAGCCTCACGCGGCTTCATGTCGGCGATCTAGGATTTGAAGCATATTAGTAATTCACTCTGGATAAGAGCATCAGCTTCACTCTGTTTGAAAGAGCGAACGAGAGATGCTAAACTGTCAAATTCTCAGATTAGGACTAAACTAAATATATATCTAACTAATACAGGCCAGATGAAGAGGCCAGCAGGGGCCATGGTAGCCTAGAGGATGGAGCAGTGAGCTTGTGACCCCAAAAGTCATTGGTTTGAATCTCCAGACCGGCTGAAAAAATCTGAGCAGGGAAATAAGAAAAACTCTCCCCTCACTCAGCAACTACCATTACTGTTGAGCAAGGCACTTTGCCCCAGTGGAGCTGCTCAGTCACCAACAGCAGAATACTGTTCAGGTGTGAATGCATGAAGCAGGGCATTGCTGGAAAACAACAAACCTTCCCTGGAGAAACAAAGGTTAAATGTTCTCAGTGGATCATTGTGCAGTCAGCCTCACAACCAGGTGACCAGTCAGGTTATGTACCTTGATCATTTATATGAAACTGATATCTTCCTTCCCAATTCCACTTCTTCTTTTTCATGTGTGTCTGGATGTGTTTGCGTCTATTTTCGTCCCTGTGTTGCTCTCAGGTCTTTCTCAAGTTCCCTTTGACCTTCTCCCAGGTTTCTCTACAGCTGTTTTCTTCTTCCTCTTCCTTTTCTCTCTTCCAGTAGTAGGGCGTCCTTTCCACTTTTTACAGAGCATCACATGGAAATGTCTGCTTTCACATCACACTTTGCCTCTATGTGTATGAAACAGGCATTAAAACAACAGGAAACAACAATTAGCTTGTTCTTGGTGAAACTCTCTCTCTCTCTCTCTCTCTCTCTCTCATAAACACGTAGACACACATAAATAACAACAACACAACAAACACACACAGGAAGACATGTACTCATCACAAGCTCATGCCGTCCCAAATTTACAAGCAATTTTCATTAAGATCATGTACCACAATGCTTAGTGAAATGAGTTTTCATGTTTTCATGTTAACTTATCTCTTGAAATCTGAAGCTCTTCCTCCATCTAAACAGGAAAAAGTCCCTGGGAACTCGTTCCTGTCAACACCAGGGGACTTTTCAGTGTGTTCATCTTTGTACTGCTGCACAATGCAATTTCCCCTCGTGGGACAATATCGAATCGAATCGAATCGAATCTAAGAGATGTCATCACAAGCTCTCGCTGTACTTGCATCAGTAACGGTAAAACAGTTTGAGATCTTAAAGGAATACGAGTTTATGGGAGATCGACCCAGTCAACCCTGTTGAGACACCAGAATCATCCACGTGTCCCCGGTAGATCCCTCACTCTGGTGCTCCATGCTAACGCTTTACCAGACACTATGTTGACTGATGGAAAGTGATGGAAAGACTTTGTCCATGGTGCAGAGGCACAATGGACCTCACAGTGTAATCTTTTCACATGTTCCTGTTTCACTTTTTGAGAAATTGGCAGCAGCCTCCTGAGGGTTGTGAGGCTTGTGGTAGCAATAGTAAAACACATTATGGGGGAACTGAAAAATAAATATCTCACAATTCCATGAAAGTGTTTACTCACAAAAGTTGTAGTTATCGTAAGAAGAAGAAGAAGAAGGAAGTAGTTTGGAAGGGCCATGATGGAACTGAGAGGCCCTAGTCAACACTATCACTCTAAAAACTGAGGGTTCATTGGAGGTTCTTCTGAGACCCAAAGGGAGCCAATGAGCACCTTAGGGTTCATGACTAGAAAAAAATATCCCTAAAGTGTTCCTTAAGGAACCCCATATTAGTTTAGTTGGATGGAGCCGATGAGGTTGGCAATGAAGGATGGGGTCGTCGACGGGGTCGCGGTCATGGCCAAGCAGTCAGAAGGCATGTAGTTGTGTCAAATGAAATTAGAGCCACTGTGATCGACCATGTTGTAAACAGAGGTCTAAGAAGAAGATTTAACCAACGCTGCCTTGCAAATGAAGATATCAGATGCGACGTACATGAAATTCTGTGGCCAAATGCAGCAGAGAGGCAAAATGCATTTGTTTTGGTTTTTTTTTACTGTAAAGTTTTTTGTTACTGTAACTGTTGTTTTTGCTTTTACTGTTGTTTTTGTTTTTACTGTAAAATACAGTTGAGTTTACTGCATTGTATGTATGATTTCTTTCAGTAATCTACTGTTATCTAATATTTTGTTTGTCTTCCATAAAAACACAAGCTATAAATATAAATATAAATATAAATATAAATATAAATATAAATACTGCAGTCTATCACAGGGGATGCTTGCTGTACTTCATTTGAAGTACTTATGAGGAAATGACCCTTGCATAGTCTTTTTTGATGACAATTATTTAGTGTTTGACAGCATTATTTGATAATGGCCATTGATGATTATGCACACACTTAGGTAACGACTACACATAATTTATATTAATTTATATTAATATTATATATTATATATATATAATATATTATATATTAATATTAATATTAATATTAATTTAATAATATTATTAATATTGTATTACATACACACGATTTCCCTTATTACTATATTTTTATTTCCAAAGTGCTCTTACTGCAAATATTGTGTTGTTGTTTTTTATATAGAGCTCTTACTGCAATACTGTAAATATTGTGTTGGTTTTTTATTGTAAATAGTGTGAACCTGTTATTTTGCCCTTTGCACATTCCTGTTGAGCATTGCCACTTTTTTCATTTCACTGCACACCTTGTGTGTATGTGACAAATAAACTTCTTGAATCTTGAATCTTGTATTTGAAAATGCACCAATAATTAAACTTCAACGATGAACATATCCAATGTTCTAGTGCTATGATAAACTTTTGCATATAATATTCTCTCATTTGACACCAGTATTTATATTTTGCATGCTATATTAGATTTTGAGCCCAAAATGAGCAGTCAGGCAAGCGCCTCCGTAGTCACGCTGCCAAAACAGAGAGACTGAGACGGAGTTTCTTTCCTCAGGCCATCAGGACTGTGAACTCCGACCTCACCAGGGCCCCCACCAAGACACACACACTGCCCCTCTTATGCACACACACACTTAGGTAAAGACTACACATAATTTATAATTTATATTATACATACAATTTTCCCTTTTTTTACTATATTTTTTTTTATAAAGTGCTCTTATTGTAAATATTGTGTTGTTTTTTTATATAGAGCTCTTAAAAACTGTGACATTGTAAATATTGTGTTGGTTATTGTAAATAGTGTGTACCTGTTATTTTGCACATTTCTGCTGAGCATTGCCACTTTGCATTTCACTACACACCTCAGTGTGTGTATGTGACAATTAAACTTCTTGAATCTTGAATCTTGAAAGCATTCTGTGTTAAGAGTTTTGCACTTTGAAACTCTGTTGTGCAAATTGAGTCAAAGCAATCGAAAAAAACTGTAATAGCGTTTTTTTGCAAAACTGAAACGTCATATGTGAGCACATACTCAGCGGAGTATTTCAACATGGATGAAAAGATAAAGAGAGTGAATGAGTGAGTTTTTTAAGCCAACTGTATCACTACTTTTCTGCATGTTGGCTTTTGTGTGAATGACATTTTAAGAGTTCTTTGTCGGTGAATCATATCTCATATTCCTCTAAAGTTTTCTCTTTTTTAGAGAGGGGAAAGTGTTTCTGATTCATTTTCCATATCCAGATTTTCCAAGCTGCTCTGGGACTCAGTTTGGTGACCTCATGGCCACGACCCAAAAACACCCTTTGTCTTCAAATAGCCATGGACAAACACATACTGTTCAATAGTAACATAACATGGCTGGGTCACAGGAATATTGTCAGAGCACTATGGCTCTGACCACTCCTCAATATTGGTTGTTTGTGATCAAGGAATTGAAGGATTTGCAGACCACTGACAAGGTAAAGACCCAAGTTGGTTGTTTTTGTTAATAATGAAAAAATGAGTCTTCCTGTCAGTAAAAGCACCACTGTCCCAAGAACAGGGACAGATGCTAAGGTCAAAACTTGACCTTGAAAGAGCATCCTGTGGAATTTCCCACAATTCATCTGGGACTGTGAGAGGTCCCCACAGACCACCCAAAAGGTTAAAAGACAAAATAAACTGTTTCCTCATATTCCATCTCCTCAATAAGTCAAAAGACAACTCCTCCTACACATTCATGCATGGGAGCTGTCCAGTACAAACACAGTCATGTTAAGGAGACGAGGTGGCCGAGTGGTTAAGGGGATAGACTGCTAATCCATTGTGCTCTGCATGCGTGGGTTTGAATCCCATCCTTGTTGGTGCATGAAGGGTAGAGAGAGCATCCCATGACCACAAAGTCACAGGTTTGAAACATCGACCTTCTCCTGCCTGACCTCTGACCCCACCTGATGCTTTCCAAAACCCCCCGTGATCAATAAATTATCTACCGGTGGCCTCTGAGAAGCACCACTATACTTGGTGTTGTTAAAGCCTTGCTCAAGGGCATCTCAGCAGAAGTTGTTGCGGGAAGGAGAGAGCATGTCTTTTCCCAAGAAGCTTCTCACATGACTTTCCTGCCACCTACTTCTGATAAGCGCTGCTGTCTGGACTCATGCCAGAGTCATCTGTCTGGCACGATGTCAGGTCGATCCTCTTTTCTTTTACTGTAATTGAGTGAGCAGGGAAAATCCTCTCTGGGAAATAACCCAAACAGACTAGACAAACATCCAACAGTGATTTACAAGAAAATGAAACCTTATCTGTAACTTTCTACCTTATGTACTACTTCAAGGCTCTGGTTCCGTCCAGACAGGCAAATATTTGCCCATTATGCTACACTATAACATAACCCTTTATTATTTTCCTTGTGAGTACAAATCAAACACTTGCTAATTGTAGGTCAACAGGGTGATATAAGCTCCCTACAGATCAATCGGGTAACTTCCTCTTGTGGCTAGCTGGGGACACTTTATGCTTATTCAGCGGTATCAGTTCCAGTGGTATCACTGATTTCTGAAGAATCACTAATTCCATGGGAATATGTGAACAATGTAAATGCAAAGTACATTCAAGTACCAGAATATTATCGTGCACTTACAATACTTTCCCACAGATAATAACACGTTAATACACAGAATAAAGCCACTGAATAGAAAAGTGTCTGTTGCTTTGCCAGCACATACTACTGTAATACAAATAATGATTTCATGTATCTCAGGCATTTCATATAATCATTATAGGCATTTCAATTTAGGGCAATGAGGGGAAAATAGACCCTTAAACTGTCCTTTAGGTAAAACAGGTAAAACTGATAAAACACAAGGAGACACTACATACACTCTAAAAACTAAGGGTTCCTCAAGGGTTGTTTTAAAATCCAAAGACAGCCAATAAGCACTGGAGGGTTCCTTCCAGGAAGCAAAAGGTTTCTTTGAAGAACCCCCATACATAGAGGTTCAGAGAAGTACTGTCAGGGTTCATGAACCCTTCATGGGTTCATGTAAAAATCTTCTATGCCTTCATGCATTCATCCTGAATCCATCCTGCATCAATATTGTTGACAAATATTTCTTTGGTGTGATACAGAAGCAAATGAATATGTTGCATCACAAAACTCCAGCTAGTTAGTCAACGGTTCCTTGGAAACAGAGCAGAACAAAACAAGCTTCACACAGACAGCCTCTATTAAACAATGATGACTGTTGCACAGATTGTGCAAAAGGGGAATGCTGTTCTTCAGCCTTTCCCTCAGGTCTGCCCCATCTGTAGAGGATGTGTTTCCTTTACTCCACAGAGGAGGAGTGAAGATTTATTGGTGGAAAATCTGAAATGTCCACAAGCTGCACCTAAAATCCAGTGCATGTTAATTGTATGTTTATGTCAGGTTTTGCCACAGTAACAGTTTTCATTTAAGGCATTTAGGTGATGCTGTTGTATAGAACAACCTACGGTGAGTGCAAGAGTAGAATAAGCTGAGATCTCAAGGGAGAAATAGACAAGATTTTAAAGATTCTTGCCCCAACATTTTCTTATTGGATAGTAAAGAGAGTCAGGAGAGATTGGGGGATACAAGCAACAAAGGTCAAAGGGTTCAACCCAGGACATATCTGTATTGTATGGTACACATCTTAGCCAAATGACCCACTAGGATGCTACAACTATTATGCTGCTGCTGCTGCTGCTGAGAATACTGGAGCAAGTAGATGAGGAAGATCGGGAGAAGGTATTTCCTAACATGATGAAAGATAGAAGGTGACTTTTCTTTCCTGAATGGAGTGACCAGGGGCCACAGCAGGAGGAGGGGCCAGGACTAAAAGTGAAACTGGACAGTATACAGTATAAAGAGTGTGAGACAGAGGCATTCCCCAAGCCTTCTGACTGCAAGTGGTGGAAGGGGAAACAGCTTCATTACAGTGTAGTCAACACACGAGAGAGGCGTCTTCACCATCCTCCATCAGCGACCGGCCATGGCTTCCCGGGGTGACGCCAAGCTCTTCTTCTGTGTCCTCTTCATCACCTACTGCTCTACAGGTGAGTTCTCTCAGATGATGCTTCACTACACGTCACATCCATTTGAAGATAGACACTGGTCGTAGTGCAGATAACTAGTTCTGTAATGTTATACAGCAGAACCAGATTACTATATTGTATAACTATACTAGAAACATGAGCAGAATGTACTGCAGTAAAACGTGGGGACTGTATTTGCTGTTTGAACTCTTTAAATCTTTTGACCTGCACTCACAACCAGAGGTGACGCACATGCACACATCTGGAGGTTTGCACATAAATAGGTGTTTTTGTGTTTTTTCTCCTTCTGTCTGAGTGGCTCTGTGCCTCCAAGTTCACTTTAATGCCTTCATCCCTTCAATGCTGAAATGCGAGCAGCAGCAGCAACAGGCAATTCACACAATGCCTTTAAATACGGTGTTGTGTTACAGCTGAGCAGCACGTTCTGATCAGGTCAAAACAGGTTCAACCTGTACTGTGTAGTGTAGTAAAGTTAACGGTTAACTTGAGCTACCTAGCTAGTGCCAAAGGCAACATGGCAGTGTGTGTGTGTGTGTGTGTGTGTGTGTGTGTGTGTGTGTGTTTCCTGCACGTTGGGTCACCCAGACAGTGAATTGTAATTATTACATTACATGCATCACTAGATCTTTAAAAATCCTGACAGCGTAGTGTAAAGAGTGAGACTTCTCCAGTGGCTCTATATGACCCGCCTGCACAGTTCAACACAGAGGACTCGGCAGCTCTCGGTTTCTTTGTTCTGTGCAGATTATAGAGTATAACACACCTTTGACTGTTCTCCAGAAGCCAGGCCAAGTGAAGCTTGAGAAACTCAACACTGAAGTTGTGAGAAATTGTCTTCATCCCCGATTTAATTACTCGTCCCCGTATTGTGTTTCTGCTTTAAAACCTCAGCCTAATGTGAGCTGTGGCGGCTTACCGAATTTCAGCTTTTGAACAAACAAAACATCATCCGTCATTCAAGCATGTTCACAAGCACACAAACCAGACACACACAGCAAGATGAAATGATGTAGTGTCTTGTGCCCTCTTGGACTCCATCTCTGGTCTTATCAACTGATATTTGACTGACTTGTTATGGGGTTTTATTGTGATTTTTATTTTGTGTTTTCTAAGTAAAACTTTATCTGCAAATCAAATTTGAAGAAAATTGAAAATGGAGTTATGAACTGAACTGAACTGCTCCTCTCCTTCTCCCAGTGATCGTGGGCCAGATAGCTGTGGACTGCTGTTTGGAAGTCAAGGACATTCAAATTCCCAAACAGAACGTGAAAGACTACCACCACCAGACCAGCGGACATGGCTGCACCATCAGTGCTGTCATGTAAGTTTACTGTTGTCTTACTGTAGTGAGTTAGTCATATCAACGTCTGATCCTCACCTTGACTTTGACGACATTTCTGCCTTCCAGTTTTGTGACCAGACAAGACAGACGTCTTTGTGCGCCCGTCAACAGAGAGTGGGTCAACCACCTGATCAACCATGTGAATAAACTCAAGGCGATGTGCAAGAAAAATAAGTACAAGGTACCTTTTCTTTCAACTGTCCTGGTGCAGTGCCCTCACCTCCTGCCATTCTCACTTCCTCTCTTTGTATGGGAGAGCGTCATGTCACACTGCATGCCAAACTCTGGTCGTTTAATGGTTTTCTTATCAGCCACGACACTTTCTTAACACACTGTCAGGAAAATGTCAACTCTGAAAACTAATTTGCAATGCTTGCTAGTTACCACGTCTTCAAATCTGATTAAAGTCTAAAACTGAAGGAAGAGTTTGGAATTTTGCAATGGTAAAACGAGTCGGGAACTTGCATGTAGATGTGTTTACATGGTGGGAAGAATTAGTCACGGTTGTGTAAATCTCAGTCACTGAAATGTGAAACTACAAAAAACACTGTGGGCTGTGCAGAAGCCACAGCGTGAACAGACTGGAGTATGACGCACTTCACCTGGATGCACATAGTGATAGAAAGATTAAAGCTGTATACAGTTTATAAAGTCTGCTGTCCTTTACATGTCCTGCACTTGATGTGAGGTCTTATTATGTCCATGTCTGGCAGCATTACACGCCACTACAGAGTTGTTAAAGGAAAGGTAGGAATTTAGCATGATGTCTGACTTGTCTGTCTGTGTGTTTGCAGAAACATCGCTGCAGGGGATTGACAGCCCAGTAAACTGAAATCCATCAGTCACTCCGGCGTTCCTGCATTACCACAACCACCGCAAATGTGAAAGTCTGTGAAGGGAAGAGGTGGATCAAACAAAAAGACAAAGTTCTGGTTCCTCTTCTCACTAAAGCACTTTTTTTTTGTGTGGTTCATTCAGTCTGTGATATTATGTGAATTTGAATGATCATTTTTATATTCTTTGTATTGCAGAAGATTGAAAAATATGTTCTAAATCATGTTGTCATGTTGTGTGTGGTAACTCATCTAACTGGACATTTTCTGATGTTTATCAGTTCCTTTGATTGATGGATTTCATTTTTCTCTTGCTTTCTTGAAATAAAGAATCCTTTGCTGACATTCATGTGTAAATCTTTGTGATTTTTATTGAGTAAATGATAAATAGTGTTGCTACTCTGAAACCTGGAGTCAAAATGGAGCTCCATGACATGAGAAACAGTGATGACATGTAGCTTTTACTGGGTTTTATTGGTTTTAGTGATGGGACTGTAAACTACGACAAGTTCAAGTTTAAATGTTCCCCAATGGACTAGTAGGTCTTAAACACAACATTAGATAATGTAAGACTGAACAAGACTAAACAAGTCACACTGTAATTCAATTCAAACAATTCAGTTTCAATTGATTTGAATCCACAACCTAAAAATCACCAAGGCTTTGAGGAACCTTTTGAGGAACCATAGGGGAACCCATTGAAGAACCCCTACATCAATGGTTCGGGAACCCTGATGGTACCAAGCGTCTATCTTACAGTTTTTTTCGATTGCTTTGACTCAATTTGCACAACAGAGTTTCAATGTGCAAAACTCTTAACACAGAATGCTATACTGCTCATCTTGGGTTCAAAATCTAATATAGCATGCAAAATAAAAATACCAGTGTCAAATGAGAGAATATTATATGCAAAACTTTATCATAGCACCAGAACTTTGGATATGTTCATCGTTGAAGTTTAATTATTGGTGCATTTTCAAATACAATGGCCATTATCAAATAATGTGTCAAACACTAAATAGCTGTCATCAAAAAAGATTATGCAAGAGTAATTTACTCATAAGTACTTCAAATGAAGTACAGCAAGCATCCCCTGTGATAGACTGCAGTATATATATATATAGATATATATAGCTTGTGTTTTTAATGTAAGACAAACAAAATATTAGATTACAGTAGATTACTGTATATGAAAGAAATCATACAGTAATGCAATAAACTCAACTGTATTTTACAGAAAAAACAAAAACAACAGTAAAAGCAAAAATTACAGTAACAAAAAACAAAACAAATCCTTTCAGTGCTTAAGCAGCATTTTGCCTCTCTGCTGCATTTGGCCACAGAATCGGCCTCATCGGCTCCATGTTGTCAGAAACTGCCATTCAGGTTTCTAAGCAGCCTTTCATGTAGCGGTGATGAGATTATCAATTGTGTTGCAATGCTACTAACCTGGACAAGGTTGATGGAAGTAATGAGACATGACTACAAACACCTGATGAACTGATTTAGTGATCTGCTTTGTAGTAATAAGCATTTGAACATTGTTGTAATGTTAGGTGGCTGTACTCTGAGGATGGAGATATGATTTAGAGTTTGGCACTTTGTATGTCAGCATAGGATGTAGTGTCTTAGAGGATGAATTTTGAAAGTCAGTTTGGCACTTTGCATTTAGAGTTTTGTACATTGAAATTCTGTTGTGCAAATTGAGTCAAAGCAATCGAAAAAAAACTGTAGTTGTTTTATCAAATAAGTTTTATTTAAAAAAATATGGACCATAGTTTTTTGAAATGTGCACAAATAGAAATGTAATCACGGAAAACAGAACCACAAATACATTGAAACATAGGAACATGTTCATAACAGATTATATATATAGCTTAACAAACATTTGGTGGACACTTCTTCCGAAGCGCCTTACAGTACAGCTTTAGTATGGGTGACCCCAGAGGGATTCAAACCCCCAACCCTAACCCTGTCAGTGGTCCATGCTGCACACATTGAACTATACAGGATCATATAAAGTTCTGGTCATTCTACAGTACAGTATGAACCTTCTAGAGAAAGGTCATTCTGAGACACTTTCCTAAACTACGTAGAGATGAATTCAGTGGCTGCTTCTGGTCTTGGTGGTTGAAGTGTGGTCCTCCCTGATCTTCAGCCATGCAGCTTTCTCCAGAGTTTCAACCTGCTGTACTCCTGTAAGCAAGACATACAGAACAGAGGACAGTTGTTAGGAGAAAGGAGAAGGAGAAATTCCAGTGTACACTATAAAAAGCAATAAACTTCAGGGCTTCTTCAGATTGCAACCATAGGGAAGCCCCAGAAGGTTCCTTGAAGAACGCCTTCATAAAGCATTCATGAACCCAGATGGTACTTCCATAAAACTACAACATTCTTCAAGGAACCCTTTTTCTACTGAGGAACCCTATAGTGCTACCTAACTCTCTCTCATCTGCAATACTTTGAATTCATCTTTAATACCTGATTTACTGCTGAGCTCCGTTGTTCTTTTCCAAACGAGTGATGAAGTCTTTCACCCATTTTCTCTCACTCGGGTGGGGGATGCACAGTCTGTGTCCAGCCTTTGTAATAACCCTGGAAAGGTATAAGACAGAGAAGTCAATAACTACTGAGATGTCCAAGAGTAAGGTACCTATCCCCCAATGACCCCCAATGACCCTTGTCTTGACAATGAGAATGAATGTGAGTGTTGAGAAGTTGCCACCTACACAGTGGCGCTGACGTCACAGCCTTTGCCAGCATCCTGGAGGATGTAGGACTGGATCTGGAAGTTTCGAGGAAAGCGTCTGTCAGTGACCGTCAGACAGCAATCCACAGGGACCTCGGCTGGAGGACGGAGGGAGGAACAAGTCAGACAAGGTAGCGAGGAAAGGTAGGTAGGTATATAGACTGGTACTGAAAGGTTAAGATCTCCAGGAATCCTCATCATCAAGAATTATTTACAGTCATGCTCTACACAGGCAGCTTTTTACAAGAAATCCTTTTGGAAGAGTCGCCTGCACTTCCTTCCTCAAGGCTTGGTTTACAGCCCGGGGGCAAAAGGCCTCTGAGGCTAAGTACTTTGGAAGAGATTCAATTCTTGACTCTACCAAGAACTTGAGTCCCTATGGAGCAAAACGTTTCTTAATCATTCACAAATGTGGCATGCTCGGTGTAGTAAAAAAGCCCCTCTACAAAATAGTTAGTTTCACTCTGCTCGCTGCTTTTAGCCTGATTTTAACATGCAGCTTCTCATGACAGCTTCAACCTGAGAGATCAAATGCATAAATGTATAAACACTTTGAGCCTTTTGAGTCGTGACGAACTAAACTATGATTTACAAAATTACTTTATGCATGTGTGTGTGTGCATGTGCATGTGCATGTGTCTTACCTGCTGCAAGACTAATGCAGACGACTACCAGCAAGAGAACTGCCACTTGAGATGCCATGTTTCTTTTCTCTGGTTGTCTGGTTGCTTCAGCGAGTGTCTTCAGGTATGTGAGGATGTTGCTGTGAAGACAAGAGCTGAGCTGCCGGTGCTTTTATACACACGAAACGAAACGAAACCAAAAGTGTTACCTGAAAGCATTACTTTCGTCATGAGTGGAAATAGGTGAGAGTTATTATCTCTCCGGTAAATCCAACCCACCTACCTGGCCAATTATCCTTTCATCCCTCCTTCCTTTCTCTTTTTTTACACCCACCTCATTTCCAGTACCTCTCATTGCAGATTCCTCAGAGCCGATCTTCATCAACACTCCTTTCACCCCTTCTCATTCTTTTTCCCTTACACACCATATTCATTCAATGCACACACTGGACATTCATTGCAATGAGCTAATTCATCCATTACCATTAATCCATTCACCTGAGCAGACATACACACACCGACAGCTGATATTTTGTGCTGATATTCTTTAAATCTGATCATTCTACATGCCAAAAGGATTCAGTGTTTTATTCTTGCCAGGGTGGAAAAGCCTCTGAAACTGCATCTAGACCGTCATGGGACAAAAAACAGACATAGAGACAATATATGGTCGCTAACCTGCTCCTCTAACTTGAAGGCTTTTGGCTTAAAGAAAGACCAACCTGAAGTGTGATGCGCTGCCAGAAGCTGGTCTGAGTTTTGGTGAGAGGTTCTGCTGAGGACTCTCCCATAAGCACAAAGACAATAGAAAGAGAGAAATCAGCGCAGCCCGGTGTTACATGAAGGCCTGAGTTTCAAAGTGAAGAACAAGTGTAAGGCAGCGGCTTGTTGTTGCCTCTATACACCATGACATGATCTTCATCTGTCATATTTTCTGTATCTGTCATGTTTTCTCACATTTTATCCATTGATAATGGAGTAGGGGTATTTTGACAGTGATAGTAGCATGCTGGAGGCTCTGAGTTCATCAATCCAGTAGCTGAGTCATTTCACAACTCCCTGTATTGTCGGGTGTGCACGCATGCATGCATGTGCGTGTGTGTGTGTGTGTGTGTGTGCGTGCTCAAAAGTCTGATGTTAATCTGGTTCAGTTGGAGTTGTTTAGTAACAAGAGAAGATTTTCCCGCCAGAGGCTGAAACTTTGCCAGGAGTAACAAAACAGTTCCTAAACATCCGAGGGAGGGAGACCGTGGGGATGAGTGTCGTAACACAGCTGGTTTGATCCAGTCGACTGGTCATGTCTCTTCTCTGCTCTGCATCCATCCTCTCCCTTCAAGATCAGCCATGTTTGTTATGACTACCTCCTTTCAGATTCCTACGGTCTGTCACACTTTGACAATGCAGCGTATTCCAGCGAACCGCTCTATCCCACTTTCACTCATCCTGTACTGTACGTAATAAGTTATCTTCATCATCAAGTTTCACAACTCCCTGTATTGTCGGGTGTCGGTATCGGACATGTAAGGACTCGTTTCACTAGTATGCAGGTGCACACACATCCAGCCACAGTCAAAGGTGTTTTTTTTTTTGTAGGAAACTGTAGTAAAAAAGAGAAAACTTTAGAGGAATAGGTAGATATTAGTGATGGCCGATTCGCGAACGAATCGTTCAAAAGAACCGAATCAGTTAAGTGAGTGAGCTGATTCAACTCGCACACGCGACTGAATTGATTCAGCAGCGGTTATAGCAGCGCCAGAAAAAAAATAATTTATTTTAAAAATCACCAGTTAATTTATCAAACAACATCTTAAACATTACAAAAACTGTTGTCAATGTATATAGAATGTAATAGATCACTACATTATTACATTGGCCTTTTTCATAATCCAATATGGCTCCCTGATCCGGCGGGTAAGCGGAAGTAGTCTCTCTCGTTCATCGGACGAGAACCGCTGATCCGACTGAGCGGCTCGCGAACGAGGGGGCAGATGAACGAGAGAGACTGAGCGGCTCGCGAACGAGTCGAGAGAGCAGATGAACGAGAGAGACTGAGCGGCTCGCGAACGAGTCGAGAGAGCAGATGAACGAGAGAGCAGATGAATATCGGACTTCTCGGACTCAATCGGACATCTCGCGAACCGAGAGAGCAGATGTCCGAGATGTCCGAGCGGTTCACGTCTGATGAACGAGAGAGACTACTTCCGCGTACCTGCCGGATCAAGGAGCCATATTAGATCGTGAAAAAGGCCAATGTAATAATGTAGCGATCTATTCTGCACACATTGACAACAGTTTTTGTTGTTTAAGATGTTGTTTAATAAATTAACTGGTAATTGGGTAAACTATAAGCCATTTAACATTGGTCAACAAAACTGTCTCTATTAGAAAAAGAAAGTCAAGAGCACACGAAATAAAATGAAATCAATAGCAATACTCTGTGTAAATACTATAAATATTATTATCATTAACCTGCAGTTTAGTTGGTGTTTTACAGTTGGTTACACATCTGGTTTGAAAGGGGTGGCGCTCATATGCCTCCATTACTAGTATAGCTCAGTTAGTAGAGCAGCAGACTCTCATGCTGAGGATTGTAGGTTCAAACCTCACATGGGATGGTATGTTTTTGTTGGTGAATCATAATGAATCGATTCTGAATCGATGCACTTCCATCGGACGGCTCGAAAGAATCGAGTTAGCTAAAAGAGTCGGTCTTCCCATCACTAGTAGATATGATTCACCGACAAAGAACTCTTAAAATGTCATTCACACAAAAGCCAACATGCAGAAAAGTAGTGTGATACAGTTGGCTTAAAAAACTCACTCATTCACTCTCTTTATCTTTTCATTCATGTTGAAATACTCCGCTGAGTATGTGCTCACATATGTCGTTTCAGTTTTGCAAAAAAAAACGCTATTAGTTGTTTTATCAAATACGTTTTATTTTTAAAAAATATGGACCATAGTTTTTTGAAATGTGCACAAATAGAAATGTAATCACGGAAAACAGAACCACAAATACATTGAAACATAGGAACATGTTCATAACAGATTATATATATAGCTTAACAAACATTTGGTGGACACTTCTTCCGAAGCTCCTTACAGTACAGCTTTAGTATGGGTGACCCCAGAGGGATTCAAACCCCCAACCCTAACCCTGTCAGTGGTCCATGCTGCACACATTGAACTATACAGGATCATATAAAGTTCTGGTCATTCTACAGTACAGTATGAACCTTCTAGAGAAAGGTCATTCTGAGACACTTTCCTAAACTACGTAGAGATGAATTCAGTGGCTGCTTCTGGTCTTGGTGGTTGAAGTGTGGTCCTCCCTGATCTTCAGCCATGCAGCTTTCTCCAGAGTTTCAACCTGCTGTACTCCTGTAAGCAAGACATACAGAACAGAGGACAGTTGTTAGGAGAAAGGAGAAGGAGAAATTCCAGTGTACACTATAAAAAGCAATAAACTTCAGGGCTTCTTCAGATTGCAACCATAGGGAAGCCCCAGAAGGTTCCTTGAAGAACGCCTTCATAAAGCATTCATGAACCCAGATGGTACTTCCATAAAACTACAACATTCTTCAAGGAACCCTTTTTTCTACCGAGGAACCCTATAGTGCTACCTAACTCTCTCTCATCTGCAATACTTTGAATTCATCTTTAATACCTGATTTACTGCTGAGCTCCGTTGTTCTTTTCCAAACGAGTGATGAAGTCTTTCACCCATTTTCTCTCACTCGGGTGGGGGATGCACAGTCTGTGTCCAGCCTTTGTAATAACCCTGGAAAGGTATAAGACAGAGAAGTCAATAACTACTGAGATGTCCAAGAGTAAGGTACCTATCCCCCAATGACCCTTGTCTTGACAATGAGAATGAATGTGAGTGTTGAGAAGTTGCCACCTACACAGTGGCGCTGACGTCACAGCCTTTGCCAGCATCCTGGAGGATGTAGGACTGGATCTGGAAGTTTCGAGGAAAGCGTCTGTCAGTGACCGTCAGACAGCAATCCACAGGGACCTCGGCTGGAGGACGGAGGGAGGAACAAGTCAGACAAGGTAGTGAGGAAAGGTAGGTAGGTATATAGACTGGTACTGAAAGGTTAAGATCTCCAGGAATCCTCATCATCAAGAATTATTTACAGTCATGCTCTACACAGGCAGTCGCCTGCACTTCCTTCCTCACCTTTTACTAAACTATGATTTATGCATGTGCATGTGCATGTGCATGTGCATGTGTCTTACCTGCTGCAAGACCAATGCAGACGACTACCAGCAAGAGAACTGCCACTTGAGATGCCATGTTTCTTTTCTCTGGTTGTCTGGTTGCTTCAGCGAGTGTCTTCAGGTATGTGAGGATGTTGCTGTGAAGACAAGAGCTGAGCTGCCTGTGCTTTTATACACACGAAACGAAACAAAACCAAAAGTGTTACCTGAAGTGGAAATAGGTGAGAGTTATTATCTCTCCGGTAAATCCAACCCACCTACCTGGCCAATTATCCTTTCATCCCTCCTTCCTTTCTCTTTTTTTACACCCACCTCATTTCCAGTACCTCTCATTGCAGATTCCTCAGAGCCGATCTTCATCAACACTCCTTTCACCCCTTCTCATTCTTTTTCCCTTACACACCATATTCATTCAATGCACACACTGGACATTCATTGCAATGAGCTAATTCATCCATTACCATTAATCCATTCACCTGAGCAGACATACACACACCGACAGCTGTTTTATTCTTGTCAGGGTGGAAAAGCCTCTGAAACAGCATCTAGACCATCATGGGACAAAAAACAGACATAGACAGAGAGAGAGACGATCTGCAGACAAAGAAAGAGAGAGACAGATTTTGAGCCACAATGTGTGATATGAATCTTTTCAATTTTGGAAATGTTACCATAATCTCACATAATGTTATCAGTATGTGTGATCAAGTAGTATACTATATTAATTGTTGTGGCAGACTGGGGGGAGGGTGTGGGGGAGGCGTAGGCTGGATCCAGGAGAGAGTTGGATCCAGGGAGAGTCAGTGGACTGATTCTCCCTGGATCCAGCACTGGCTGCGGCCAATTAAAGGTGATTGCAACCGGGCCCTTTTAACCAGGCAGGCTCCGCGGCAGGCTTAATTGGATCCAGGGAGAATCAGTCCACTGACTCAACTCTCTCCTGGATCCAGTCTACGCCTCACCCACACCTTCCCCCACTCTGCCACAGAGCTGTTGAGTAACAAGAGAAATTCCCGCCAGTGGCTGTCAGTTTGCCAGGAGCAACACACTTTCACACGTTCTGTATTGTATGTCATACTTGTCTTCGTCATCAAGGTTCACACATTAAAGGTCAAGTGGTTTAGCTTTTTTTTGTAGGAAACTGTAGTCAATGTCATTACACATAAGCCAACATGCAGAAAGGTAGTGTTATACAGTTGGATTAAAAAACACAATTTTTTCCATTCCAATTCAGGGTCACATGAAGTGGGGCTGGAGCCTATCCCAGCATGCATTGGGCGCAAGGCAGGGAAACACCTTGTACAGGTCCATCACAGGGCTAATACATAAACAGGCAAACACTGGAGACCAGGCAAAACCAGAATACACAGAAATCTACTGCCAAATACAAACATTTCTTCTAAAACTGAAAGCATGGCCTAATGAAACTTATACCAGAGGCATCCTTCATCAATTACTCTCCAATCTATTCCCCCCTATTTTTGAAAATGTCCAAAAGTAAATCTATTACTTAGGGGAGGCTGGGGCACTGTGGGACAGGGGCAAACATGTTGTGTGGTGCCATGAAATCTAAGCTAAGACCACCTCTGTGAATGATTCACAGCATGTTTCACCAATGGAAACATTCTGATCTGTTCCAAAGTGCCCTTGTCCCACAGCACCCCGGTCTCCCCTACTCTTGTTCATCTACCTATGAGAATAGGCATAGGTATGATCCGGATACAGCCGCAGGGCTTGACGCTTCAAACGCATCAGCAAACAAATCAAACGGTGCCTGACCTACGTTCTTTGAATAGTAAGTTACGTCAACATGTGATTGTAGAACAATGGCGTTTGGGTTTGGTGGTGCAAAGCCTGCTTGTCGTCTCACCTTTAACAGATTGAGCTATTGTAAAGGTTTCACTTTCTGCTGGATACTTGCTGAACTACTGCTGCACTTTAGCTCCTTTCCCAAAAGGAATTGTTAGAAAAATCTAGTTTTTCTTTGGAAGTTACAAAGAAACCTTGGTCTGGTAGCAAGATCTTCATTCAGAAACATTCAGAAAGAATTGTCTCAAGTACTAATACAGGATAAATGCAAGAAGCTAGACTTTGATTTACCAGTAGTGTGTTCACTCTTGCACACAAACACATGCACACAAGTTCATGCAGTATGTTATGAGAACGTCAACATGGTTACTCGTGCTTCCATTGTAGATGAATGGATTTACGTATATTGTTGTCAGCACTATCCAAACCCCAAAGGGAAGCGTGGTCATATGTTGCCTTTCTGTTTTCACCTACTTCCCTTTTCACTCGTATCACAGCATCACGGTCAGGGCCGTAGGTTTCATTTCAACTTTTGTGGGGACATACACTGGATCACACCCTGGGAAGCAAATTACTCTGGTAGTCTAGAGGCATTAAAGGGAATTTCAAATTAACGTTTTTTAAAGGGGAACTGTTGTTTGTGTTTATGACCAAAGCCAATCACGAAATTCATTGCAGTAAAACTGTACAGAGCCGTAAAAATGTGTGTTGAGGCAGAGAAAATTAAAGGGGACAATTCATCCTTCTCTTAATATTGCATAGGGACATGCAGGAATGCACTGACTTTACCTCTCCGAGGGCAGACGCCATTCCTCTGCTGCTGCTTTCCCCCTCCTCAAATACCATTTCCCAACAGGGGGAAGAGGCAGACTGGGAAGCTAAACAGGGCCCAATCCCAATTCTTATTTTTACCCCTAAACCTCGTTCAATCAATCGATCAAACAAGTCATCAAATAATAATGCGGGACTGTCATGCACAAATCAGCCTAAAAACAATGTTGTAATGTTAACTAGCGAGGTAGAGACATCGGCATACTAGCGATTTGTTGTTATGCTTGTTATAAAGAAAAGGTCTATAATACAGTGAAATGAAGATAATATGACGGTTATCATTTTTAAATCTTTATTAACGAAGAAAATACTACATTTGTGGTTTCCTTTTGTTGCCTGTGCAGCATTCACCACCATCTTGCCGATGATTGTCGGTTTGTAGTGTGCCCCTGAAAAACCTTCGTTTGGAGGGCCATGTAGTCCTAGCACTTCGCCCTACCCCTCGATCCCAACAAGAATCAGACACCCTACCCCTACACGTGAACGCGCAAAACGGAGGGGAAGGGCGATGGGGTGAATTGGGATTGGACCCAAGTGTGGGGAGCCACATGATTTCCAGTAAACCAGAGACAGATTTTTAGGTATAGGCTTACCTTAATTGCACGTACAAACGATATGACGCAAGGAAGAAGACAAGGGGAGAAGAAATACAGGCTGTAGCAGGCGAGACAAAGAACCCCCAGGGGCTCATAAAACATCAGGATCAGGAAATCAAAACTTAACCCAGAGGATTTAAAACAGCCCTGAGGCAGGCTGAGAGTGAAACTTACAGTTACAGTGTGTGTCAAAGAGAATGTATGAGTAAATGTGTGCTTGTGTGTGCTTGTGTGTTGTTGAATAAATTCAGATCTAGATCTACCCCACAGGGGTAGTTACATCTATCATCATTTCACAGTCATGCATTTCAGCATCTGCAGATTCATCAGGGTGAATGGGAAGAAGTGTGGCTGGGTTAAGGGGAGGCGCTCTTTTAACAGTTATGTGAGGTGCAGAGAGGATGATGGCTTCGTACCCAGAACGTCTGGAGGCAGTGAAATGCTGAGTGGCTGCAGATTGCAACACCATCATTTCAGCGACAGCAGCAATAGATCTGAGACACGCTGGCATACCACAGACTACCGGAGAGAGCTTTGAAGAGTAATAGGCAACCGGCCTGTAATGAGAACCATGTTTTTGGACAAGGATGGCATTGACAAACCCTTTGGTTTCGTGCACGTAGAGATGGAACGGCTGGGTGTAGTCTGGTAACCCAAGTGTAGGTGCTGATAGCAAAGCCTGTTTGAGCTGTGTGAATGCGTCATGCATTTCAGGAGACCACACAATGTCTTTGGGGGCATCTGCCATGGTTGAAGCACGTAGGACAGCGTCCATTGATCTGTAGTCATAGATCCAATGTCTACAGTAGTTGGTCATTCCCAGAAAAGACAACATCTTAGTCTGGAGCCATGGGATAGACGATATCCCAAGTAAGCAACAGTGGGAAGACAAAACTGCAACTTCGCCAAAGAGGCTTTGTGTCCCTTCTCTGCAAGATGATTAAGCAGAGCGATGGAGTCAGTCTCACAGGCATCCTTGGAGGGTGAAGCAATCAACAAATCATCAGCGTATTGCAGCAACGTGCTTCCACCTGGGAGAGTCAATGCATCCAAGTCATGCTTAACAGCAATAGAATAGACTGTAGGGCTCTCTGTGTAGCCTTGGGGTAGGCGTGTCCAGGTGTACTGCTTACCGTTGTATGTGAAGGCAAAGAGGTATCTACTGTCTTCATCCAACGGGATGGAAAAGAATGCAGCACACAGATCAACAACTGTGTAATGCGTGGACTCTGCAGGCAAACTAGCCAGAATAGAATTGGTATCTGCCACAAGAGGGTTCATAGGGACCACGATCTCATTCACTGCCCTCAGATCCTGAACAAAGCGCCATTCATCTGCACGACCTGGTTTAGGGACCAGGAGAATAGGAGTGTTGCATGGACTGTTGGTTTCAACCAGAACTCCTTGTTTTAACAGTGACTCAATGACTGGTTTGATACCTGCAATAGCAGCGGCAGATAATGAATATTGCCGAATGCATGGAAGCACTGCCGACTTTTTAAGTGTCACCACGTGTGGTGGTGCTGAGGCAACAAAACCTACATGATTTTTTGTGAAGCGCCCACAATTTGGGAGGAACCTTTGATAAAGCAAGAGGGGGTGAGTAATGGGGAATGGGGGAAGGGGTTTGGAAGGAAAGGGAAGTTGGAATGGGAGGAAGTGTAGGAAGGGTTCATTTGAAACAGTCGCCAGGTAGTAACCCAAGGATCCCACAAGGGGTCGACATTTCTTGAAGAGGAGTCAACTGTGAAAGCGCAACACACATAGGGCCTAAATCTTGAGGCTGATAGCCAGAGGCGACAGCCAAGGACACATGGGGAAGTGAATTAGGCATTTGAAAAAATGCAAGTTGTTCTGTAGACAGTGGAAGTACAGCTGCACAACCTTCAACACCTATGAAGATTGTAGATGGAGCGCTTAAAGTGTCTGGTTGAGTCAAATGCGGGTCAATTCAGCATATGAAGACGATACAGGTACAGTGCCATATAATGCAGTACAATGCAATGAGGTGAGATGAGACATTGATAGCAGTTTAGTGGTTAGACTAGGTGAGTGTTTGGACATAGCGATGATGTTTGTTTCTGAAAGAAAATCAGAAAGATGTGGGTAGCTTCCCACAGACCAGGAATAAAGAAAATCAGGAGTTAGCATGTTGGCAGCCTGAAAAACATTTTCCTCTGGTAAATCCATAAACAGTCCATCAGGGTGCAATAAATCACAGCATTCAATTTACACAAAGCATCTCTGCCCAATAAGGAAATCGGGGTTGTGTCAGACATTATGAACCTGTGCTGCAATTCATTCCCTCCTCCTGTTGTAGGTTTAGACCAGGGATGTCAAACTGTGTGCCATGGAGGGCCGAGAGTATGCAGGTTTTCATTCCAACCGAACACTACACCAGGTGATTTCACTGATTAGTCCCTCCTCTCTGGTTGAAGGTGTGGTAATCAGTGAAATCACCTGCTGTATTCTTGGGTTGGAACGAAAACCTGCATACTCTCGGCCCTCCATGGCACATGGTTTGACACCCCTGGTTTAGACAGTGGCTCAGTCATAGGAATGCCCATGACCCCCACCGTCGTGACTGTCTGTCTACTCTGCTTCAAAATGTTTTCATCTGCTTGGGTTGATGACAATGTGGCACCGCTATCGACTAGCATATTCATTCTCTTTCCTGCTACACATACATTCACAGTGGGATCTTCTTTTGGGGTTTTGGAAAGCCGAATTCGTGTGAACTGGTGAAACTGATCGTGTTCTTCCTCTTGGCCTCCCTATTGCTGGGGGTGATTCATTGTGTGAGCGGGTGGGGCTGAAGGCGGTGGAGGAGGAGGGAACTGCCCACATCCACCACACTGCAAACTGTGTTTGCTGTTGAGTGTTATTTTTCTCTTTATTATTCTTGTTTTTCTTTTTGCTTCTACACTCCCTGGCCCAATGCCCCTTCTTCTCACAGTTATGGCATTTATCATTAGATTTATCTCGGGATTTTTCCATTCACCTTGAGCCATGTTTAGAGCATGTTTTCGAGATCGATTGAAAACACCTTGTTGATCTAAATTGATCAACGATGCGGTGACTGCTGAGAACGGCTGCATTGCCCAATTTGGTGTGGTCAGTCTGACCGCACTGGAGATGTGAGGCTGGTGGCCATTCATAAGGGTTTGTACGGCCAATTTGTCACTTTCTGAAAGTGGGATTCCTGCATTTGTGTCCCAAGTTAGGTGAAATCTGCTGATGTAATCTGTTAGGGACTCATCTTTGCTTTGCACACAGCTTGTCACTTCACTGAAATCTCCTACACACCGTGCACTATTGAATATAGCTGTTTTACAGGCCCCATTTAACCATGTGGCTCTGGTGGGATTTTGGTCATCTTCATCATTTGGAGCCCAGTCTCCATCCACACCAATTGGAACATGGAAACGAGTCTGTGTTGTCGGCCATGTTGCACCATAGGAATGTTTCAATAGCAACAACATGTCTGAGGGAAGCACATCATATATGTTAGAGTTTTGGTATAGCCAATTATGAAAAACTACAGGCCTCTGCAATGGGGATGGGGCATCAGCTAGCATTTGTTTAACCTCAGCCGGTGTCCATGTCTTTCTTATGGGCACCTCCCCTACCATTATTTTTGGGAATAATGTTTGTTTGTGAATTTTAGGCTGTCTCTTTTCTCTTTCCTCATACCTTTTTTTCATCTCCTCGTCCTGTTTTTTCTTCCTCTCAGCCAGGAGAGCCTTCCTGTCGGCGGAGGAAAACTCATTTTCTTCCCCCTCTACACCACCACATCTACACCACCCACTGCCCCTCCCCCTGCCTGTGGACCAACATGTGCACCTCCCTGCTCTTGGGGTGCTGGATTGTTTGCCTGTCTTATCGCTGCTGCTATGGCCAACGTGTCTATCCAATTATCCTCAGGCTCAGGCAGAGGGGGATACAATCTTTCTACCGTTTTCTTAGGGAACATTCTGACCCCCCGTCATTTGCATTTGTTGTAAACAACCCTTTCATTTCCAAACCACCACGTCTCAACATTTCACATAGTTTGGGAACCGTTAAACCAGATTGTGTTTTAGCCCAAGCATATATCAGTGCTCAGGCCTGTGAGGACGGGGAGGCAAGGTCATCCTACACCAAGCAGGCCACGGCCTTATCTGTCAGGCCTACAGCTGCAATGACTTGGGGTAGTGTACAGAATGAGCAGTTGTAGGCGATTTTTTCTATCGCCAGAGGCACCTCAGGGGACCAGGTTCGTGACGTATCCAATGTTTTGCCTTTTGGAGGTCGGGTGGTTTCAGGGGTTTTAGCCTCTATTCATCTCCCTGCTTTGGGGATTTATTGTGTTGTTTTGGGGGCGGGTGTCGTTTTGCGACAGCTCGCCAAACTTCCAAACATTTCTTCATGTAATCATAATCCCATTTCGGATCTCCCTGACCACCCTCGATATTGTCTGTCAGAATTTGCATTTTCTTTGGGGCAAATGATCCGCCAATTGACCACTTCCCTCCAGTCCAGTCATACATATCATGTGTGAATGGCACTGCAAAGATAAGATCTTTTTCTTTGATTATTATCTCGGCCGCGGAGCCTTCAGGTACAATGGTTTTGCCAAAACATTTTTGTATTTCTTGGATTCTGCTGCTCCTGGCCTTACTACATTTAAATGGACGTTTCTGGTCCCCAGGTTGAGTTTTTGACAAAGCGCTGCCCATTTTGCGAGATGGTGGCTTACACTTACACTTTTAGGAAAAGGAAAACAACTCCTTACCTTAGCGCTGCTGCGGTAGTCTTAAAAGTGTCTTATCTTTCAGTCCTGTGGCCTCCGCTGTCTGCAGGGACCGGCCAGGCTCTGACCCTCGTCTCCGCAACTCACTTTCCTCTTACGGAGAGGTGTCTGCTATGTGGAGGGATCGGTCAGGCCCTGGAAGAGACACTCACTACTTTTCACTTACCTTCGAGTTTAAACACTCATGCAACATGCAAACAACATTTCAGACAATTTCACTTGAACAAATGTGCTCAATACATGACAATTTAGGATTTTGACTTCCAGCGGTGACACTGGGCGTGTGGTCACACCACACTTACACTACTATCATATAGTGCTTACTTGCGCCTAGAACTCATCCAGTCAAGGTATCTTGCTTACTAAACGTCTTAACGGTAGCTGCTTAATAAGTCGGATTGTTTTTTCACGACTGCCTAACGTCGCTGAGTGCTATTTCAACTCCGATATCTTGTTAGGGCTTAACCAATGCACCGCTCTCAGTCCTAAATTGTGTTTTACACCAGTTATGCTTTTGGAATGCTTCCGTTGTGATACCAGCCAGGTAGCGTGTAGCTGCGTACCCTTAGAGGCAGTTCACCACCTCAGACACTGATTATCACTTAGAAATGCATTTTGATTTGGCTTCTGTTAAAAATGAATTTATCAAATTTGTTCGTTTTGGATCTCGTCAAGACACACTTACGTGGGAGGTCACAATAACAATGATGTACTCACCCCGTTAGTAGTCTGTATTGAGATCCTGTTCGTGACGCCAGTTTGTTGAATAAATTCAGGTCTAGACAAAAAGTCTTTGAGTCATGAATTACTTGAGCAACATTTATTAACACAGAATACAATACTGAGCTCAGGAGAGATACACACACATGGGTATGGTATTTTTTTATTTTTTTATTTATCCTTTATTTAACCAGGGTAATCACATTGAGATTTCCATCTCTTTTTCAAGTGGGCCCTGGCCAAGAAGGCAGCATACAAATAATTTCACATATAAAACATTAAAAACAAACACAAATAAAAACAAGACAGTAAGAGTACACAGTAAAAAAATAGAGCAAGTGTCTTCAAAATTTAAATAGAAAAAGACAGAATTAAAAACATGGCAAGCAGGTGTCCAATTTGTTCTTTAAAAAGGTCGATTCTAATAATGCGGATGCGGATCTCTACCAGAGAAGTGTCTGAACAGTGATTATAAAGGGGAAGAAAGACAGGAGGAGGGTAGTTTCTAAAACATCTACAAGGTTATTTACAACCTAGACTAAACAATATGTACGGTATTGAAGGTAGTCTTGAATCTCTCATGGGGTCGGCCTTCAGTCTGGGCTCACAGTAATGTAACAGTTAGGATTACCTCATACTAGCACTAGAGATGGTACAACACAATCATATTACTCAGAAAGGTTGGGATATAGTGATTAAGACATAAGACACGACATATAGACATAAATTCTACCACGTGTTCATGCACATCAGGTCCCCATGCATTGGCGTTGCTGCCCCACACTCTGATTGTATTTATTGCGTTTTGTTTATTTTCCACTTCAACATGTTTTCCTTGTTTGCCCACTCTCAGCGCTCTGGCCGTCCTCGGTGGTCCCTCCCAAGGGTTCTTCCCATTCCAATATTTTTGAGGTTTGGGGGGGGGGGGGGGTCGTTTGTGAAGCCCTCTGGGATTGTAACAGTGATTAAGCACTATACAAATAAACATGACTTGACTTCAGTGTTTTCTGGCAGATGTGAGGAACACCACTGCCGACCATCCCAGCCAACCACGCATGCATGAATGGACGGATGGAACTGAACGCTGTACAGAAGAAAAGGTTTTGATATTATTGACACATAGCAGACAGATTCAATCACTATAACCTTCACTCATCAAGGGAAAGTTGACTGAGCATGCATGCTCTTTTTCATCAACGCCCTTCATATTCTTACTGTTTCACACATTGACACCTGGGAGCAATTGGGCGCTAAGTGCCTTGCTCAAGGGCACCTCATCAGTAATTGATCGTAGGTAGTGAGTTGTTCCACTGCTCATTTTTCTTGCCACTGCACCAGTTGCTTCAGGTGAAGTAAAACAAATGAAGCAAAGCAACCCAAGTGGCCCAGACAATCACAAAAAGGAAGATAAAAGCTTTTTTTCCATCAAAGAATTAACTGCTGCTCGTGTTTGCTGCTAGCAAGGTTACCACTGCCTCCAAGCCTCCAGTACCAGCTGGTACCAGCAGGAACAATGTGAGTGTGCTGCGCTGAGCCAAGGCCAAATAAACATTAGAAATGGTGATAATAATGATGAAGATGAGGAGGATGATGACCAGCATCCAACATGGTGAGTGACACAAAGCTAGTATTATTCTTTTCTGAAATATGAAGGTCGGTACTCAGGGGCGGGGGCGTGTCTAAAGGGGTGGCACGGGGTGGGACCGCCCCCCCTGAAATATGATTGGCCCCCCCTGGTGACCCCCCAACGAATTGGATCAGAGCGCTGTCAATATCTGCTCGATTTGCGATGCGGAACACAACTCGACCACAGACCTCGGTTTGACTTCCACAGAGAAAGTCACAACTACTCCTTATATTTATGATGATGAAATATGGGAGAGTCCGAGCACTGATCTGTAATATCCTTGGGGAAAATTCCTATTAATGACATGATAATAGATGAATCTTATTTTGTTCTGAAACACAATACGGAGACATTTATTTTACTCAGTATGGGTTTATTGTTAAGGATTACATGCATTTGTCTACAGAAGTTCCTTAGTTATTATTCCAGAAATTGGTTTTATTTATTTCTGTATTGTAAGCATGTTAGTGTTACTAACAACACCCAATTATATTTTTGTACCATACCATGTTACATACAATGATTTTCTTTTCATTATGGTAATAAATCACGCTCTCTTGTGGATAATTAAACTTCTTTTTAAAGCTATGTCCTCTTAAAACGTGAGGGGTCTTAACTTGGCCAATGCATTGTCCATTGTCGTTTTTGCAATATGCAATCTTTTACATGACATTTACATTTCAGGCAGTTTAAATCGTTACTAACTATAACATAATTCATATGAATACTGGTAAGTGTGCTTTACATGTTTATTATTTGTAGTAGTAGTAGTAGTAGTAGTAGTAGGAAAAATTGAAAAAAAAATATTGTCCTGTATTATTAGTGATTAAAATTATTATTATTATCGTCCAATGACGAGCCAAAACATATGACTGGCAGAAAAACGAACCAATTAAATGATACGGGTGGGTGGTCCAGTCGTAAGTCTTTATAAAGGCCAATCAGGTTTTAAATTTAAAAAAATCTGACGTTAACATTTACTTTGTGAAGACGCTCTGCTAACTAACAGTCCGTACAGTCTAATGAGAGCTATAAAATAGTGATGGGAAGACCGACTCTTTTAACTAACTCGATTCTTTCGAGCCGTCCGATAGAAGTGCATCGACTCTGAATCGATTCATTATGATTCACCAACAAAAACATACCATCCCAAGTGAGATTTGAATTTACAATCCTCAGCATGAGAGTCTGCTGCTCTACTAACTGAGCTATACTAGTAATGGAATCATATGAGCGCCACCCCTTTCAAACCAGATGTGTAACCAACTGTAAAACACCAACTAAACTACAGGTTAATGATAATAATATTTATAGTATTTACACAGAGTATTGCTATTGATTTCATTTTATTTTGTGTGCTCTTGACTTTCTTTTTCTAATAGAGACAGTTTTGTTGACCAATGTTAAATGTTAAATGGCTTATAGTTTACCCATTTACCAGTTAATTTATTAAACAACATCTTAACAAAAACTGTTGTCAATGTGTGCAGAATAGATCGCTACATTATTACATTGGCCTTTTTCACGATCTAATATGGCTCCTTGATCCGGCAGGTACGCGGAAGTAGTCTCTCTCGTTCATCAGACGTGAACCGCTCGGACATCTCGGACATCTGCTCTCTCGGTTCGCGAGATGTCCGATTGAGTCCGAGAAGTCCGATATTCATCTGCTCTCTCGTTCATCTGCTCTCTCGACTCGTTCGCGAGCCGCTCAGTCTCTCTCGTTCATCTGCTCTCTCGACTCGTTCGCGAGCCGCTCAGTCTCTCTCGTTCATCTGCTCTCTCGACTCGTTCGCGAGCCGCTCAGTCGGATCAGCGGTTCTCGTCCGATGAACGAGAGAGACTACTTCCGCTTACCCGCCGGATCAAGGAGCCATATTGGATTATGAAAAAGGCCAATGTAATAATGTAGTGATCTATTACATTCTATATACATTGACAACAGTTTTTGTAATGTTTAAGATGTTGTTTGATAAATTAACTGGTGATTTTTTATATAATTTTTTTTCTTTCTGGCGCTGCTATAACCGCTGCTGAATCAATTCAGTCGCGTGTGCGAGTCGAATCAGCTCACTCACTTAACTGATTCGGTTCTTTTGAACGCGAATCGGCCATCACTACTATAAAACAGTCAGGTTTTGTTTTACTTTGGTTGAATTTTCGTTCGTTTGATTACCTACAAACATGGTGAGTTTAGTGGCTATAAGACAATTATCTTAACTAGGACTGACAACTGTCATTGAAAGACTAACGTAACGATAGCTAGCAGCCAACGGTCATTATCAGATTTTCCCGGTATTAATGTTAGCCAACTGTTGAGTGATACGGATTATGCTGACGACTAAAGCATGTTAGGTATTTTGGATAATATTTCCTAAAAATAATTACATATATATGGATGAAATTTGATCGAGACAGGAATGTAACGTTAACCTTAGGGATGTGTGAAAAACGTTTTTCGAAAGCTGACAAATTTGAACAAAAACAAGTATTGCCTTTTGATAATACTGATCAAAATCAATGTCATGACTGACAGGAACTACCAAAACTAACGTTAACTAATTTAATCATAATGGCGGTGATCTAGTCATAAGCCTTTATAAAGGTGAAACTGTTTTTTAGTTGTTGTTTTTTTAAATGGTAACGGTTAACGTTAGGTTAGTTAACCTTGACTTGTTACACAGCCTTGTTAGCTAACCGTCGTTATATTGGAACGGAAACGTTAGCTATCAACTTACTGGTCAAATGTTCAGCCATTTGATTATCAATAAACATGGTAAGGTATGTGAATAGAAGGCATTTGACTTGACCAATGCTAATAACTGTCGTCTGTAGGCGGAAGACAACGGTTAACTTTAGCGATTAACTAACAAACAAACGTTAACGTTATCAGTCTTTCGCGCTATTCATGGTAGCCAACTGTTAAGTGATAGGGATTATACTGATGAACAAAGCATGTTAGTGAGTTTGGATTGTATTTACTAAAATGAATGTAATAGTTAATATTAAGTTAAATCCATTCGGTTTCTTCTGCAGCGCGAGTGCATTTCCATCCACGTCGGTCAGGCCGGAGTGCAGATAGGGAATGCTTGTTGGGAGCTGTTCTGTCTGGAGCATGGGATTCAACCTGACGGCCAAATGCCCAGCGATAAAACCGTCGGTGGTGGAGATGACTCTTACCACACTTTCTTCAGCCAAACCGGCGCGGGGAAGCACGTACCCAGGGCTGTTTTGATTGATCTGGAGCCAACCGTTGTAGGTAAGTTGAATACATTCCTATACACCTGATAACCAGTTGCGTTTGGTACAGGGTACAGGCACCAACTAACGCTACATCATGGTAAAATCACTTCTTAAAACCTATTTTTGTACACTTGCCTTATGTGCTGCCTGCTATTCAGTTCCTTTTTACTATTACATTGCCTTACGATTTGTTATCCTTTTATCTTGCAATGCCCTCTTGATTTACTAGTGTTAGCTCATTTATTTTAGTAGAATGAAGTCACTGAAGTTAGACATTGAACACACTAACTATTCCTACAACTTTGCCTGATAATTTGTTGATCATTTTTGTACACAGACGAGGTCCGCACTGGCACTTACCGGCAACTGTTTCACCCGGATCAGTTGCTCACTGGCAAGGAGGATGCTGCCAACAACTACGCCCGAGGCCACTACACCATTGGCAAAGAGATGGTGGATGTGGTGCTGGATAGAGTCCGCAAGCTGGTTAGCAAATTTGAATGCTATTCCCAGCTAGTGCCGTGTACACAAAATTAATGAATTGAAACCTTTATTTATTCAGGGAGACAATTGAGAGCGAGCTCTCTTTTACAATGCCACCCTGATTACAATGTAACACATACAAAATAGAACTGTTACGACAAAACAACACAAGATAAAATCACAAAACAAAGTCACAAGATCCAAGAATAAAAGACAAGACTATGAGAAACATGTACAGTCGACATGGAGCACACCTTCGACCAGCTCCGCCCATGTCAAACTGTCAAGCTGTTGCACCTGTTGGGGGAGGGACAACTGACGTGCATTTTTTAATGATTGGATGAATGAATTCTCTGCGTCATAAATCTCAGAAAATACCACGCCCAATTCAACCCCACTGTTCTGAACCCCCCACTCAGTTGAACTAGGTTTTCTAATATTTCTGAACATTTATTTTCACTCAGATTTTTGTGGATGCTTAATTAGACACTAAACTTTGATATCATATATTCATTTTTACTATTTCAAGCCAAGTTTCCTGGGGCTTTAATATCCATGGGTGAGATGTGGCTGGTCCACCACAAGATGGCAGTGTGACTTCACTGTGGCAGCAGGACCAAAGGAAAGCAGAAGACAAGCAAATGAATGAAGTCACAAGGCCACCTGCCAGGGGCGTGTCTAAAGTGGTGGCATGGGTGGCACCGCCCCCCCCCCCCCCCCCCCCCCCCCCCCCCCCCCGAAATATGATTGGCCCCCCTGGTGACCCCCCAACGCCATTGGGCTAGAGTACTGTCAATCTGACAATGCCCAACGCCATAGGATCAGAGCGCTGTCAATAGCTGCTTGATTTGTGATGTGGAACACAACTCGACCACAGACCACGTCTCCATGGTATGTACACACGCCAGTGTTTCTCATACATTGATTTATTTGTGGCAGCCCGCCACAATATCAACATTGACCGACACATATTGATTTTCTATTTTTTGACTATTTAAAATGGGTAAAATCTTATTTCATCTCTCTCTCACCAACACAGACCGTCTGTGAGTAGCCCCTCCTCTCCGTCACACTCTGAGGCTACATCCACACTAATACCTTTTTGTTTTAAAACGGAGTTTTGAAACTAAAACGATCTCCGTCCACACAAGCGTTTTGGCACCATTTCATAAATGATATCCCTCAATATTGAAAACTCTTCACGTGACCAGTCACCTACACTGGGCATGCGCGTGCCGGTGTAAACAGGAAGCAGATTGTCTGCTCTGCTGTTGCTTATTTGCAGAAAATACCGTTACAAAAAACGGCAATGGCGAAAAGTAAGAGCAGAGATGTCTTTGTTTGGACGGACGACGAGGTGGAACTGTTACTGAAAGTAACAAACGAGTATAAGGCGGTAAAGCGGCGGAGAGTATAGATTGGAATCAGGAAGCCGACCACACACCGCTGGCTCCAGCTCAAACCCTCATCTCCAGACCAGCCTGTGCACAAACTGCAGATTACTGTAAGCATGCAATGAAAGTTAAGATTGCCATAAACAATGACAGAAAACGAAACTGTAGGCCTGTGCATGCCAATTTCCCAGAAAACAACGTGCTAGGCAAGCTTTATTGACCACAGACCACAAAACAAATAAAACATACTGACCAAACATACTGACATGTTGAGTTTTTGACGTAGACATGAATTTGTTTGTGCATTCATGAAGGCACCATTCCAACATTATGGAAGTGGTACATTTACTCCATACTGAACTTTTAAAAGTGGTTCACCCAAAAACACCGTGGGAGGCAATACTGATTCAAATTAAAGGTTGATATTTTATTGAAACAAGTACTGCCCGGTGGATCGGAGGCA
This sequence comes from Hoplostethus atlanticus, assembly GCA_034670405.1. Taxonomy (NCBI): domain Eukaryota; kingdom Metazoa; phylum Chordata; class Actinopteri; order Trachichthyiformes; family Trachichthyidae; genus Hoplostethus; species Hoplostethus atlanticus. Next base: position 1,208,814 of record JAXDDX010000042.1, on the reverse strand, counting down.
TCCAGTCATATTCTCCAACATATGAAGGTGAGCAAGGTAACAAACCATACAAAGACAGACAGAGAGAAAGCACATCAGGGCTAACTGTTGCTGGCTAACTAGGGCAGCAGGTCAGGGGCGGACCTAGACAAGGGCTAGCATGGGGCCCCCTGAGCAGGGGCGATTCCAGGATTTTTAAAATGAGGTGGCACAGGGGGGACCAAGAACCAGTCAGGGACCAAGAACCAGTCAGGGGCCATGGGAAATCAGAAAATTATATCAGAAATAAATACAGCGTTGAAACCATTCTACAGTTTAAAATTCCCCAACGTCATTGGATCAGATCCAAGTTAACATTCTCAAACCCCACATTTCAGAGCCGACGTGGCTCTCCCACAGCAGCCAGAAGAACAGGTGAGATTGACAGCAAACAGAGAGATGTAGAAGCAGGCAGAAAAGCAGATTTCTCAGGAAAAGGGGTCTCATTTCTATTTGTGTGTGTGTGTGTGTGTCACAACGTGAAGCAATGGAGCTGTATATATTGTTCAGTTATTTATTTGTCACAAAGTACTTGGCAATTAAAATATTTGCAGTGAAGCACCTTATATACAGTATATATACAGTGACCCCCTGGTCAGCTACCACCACAAATAGAATCTAATTCTGTGGGAAACGCTGCACTCAATTATATATTTTGAAATATGTGGACTGGGGTGTTGTCGTTCTCTGCTGCAATAATATGCATAGGTGAAGCCTCGATTGCCCTAGTAAAGACCACCCTAGTAAAGACCACCCTCGCGGGTATAACTGCTTCAAAAGCTCCCAAGAGTCCCATTATAATATTATGTAGCTAGTTAGTTAGCTTAGCTAACGTAACTTCGGTAGACTAGTGAATAGCTATGACTTTCCTGTGTTATTCAGCAGCGGTGCACCACCACATAAATAGAAAATAGACAAATATTACTTTATCGGTTCTTCCTGTTGTTTTAAAGGCACAATCACTTTTCCCAAATAGGCTACAATAAAGTGGTAAACACTGAAATGTGGGGTTTGAGAATGTTAACTTGGATCTGATCCAATGACGTTGGGGAATTTTAAACTGTAGAATGGTTTCAACGCTGTATTTATTTCTGATATAATTTTCTGATTTCCCATGGCCCCTGACTGGTTCTTGGTCCCCCTGACTGGTTCTTGGTCCCCCCTGTGCCACCTCATTTTAAAAATCCTGGAATCGCCCCTGCTCAGGGGGCCCCATGCTAGCCCTTGTCTAGGTCCGCCCCTGACCTGCTGCCCTAGTTAGCCAGCAACAGTTAGCCCTGATGTGCTTTCTCTCTGTCTGTCTTTGTATGGTTTGTTACCTTGCTCACCTTCATATGTTGGAGAATATGACTGGATGCCTCCGATCCACCGGGCAGTACTTGTTTCAATAAAATATCAACCTTTAATTTGAATCAGTATTGCCTCCCACGGTGTTTTTGGGTGAACCACTTTTAAAAGTTCAGTATGGAGTAAATGTACCACTTCCATAATGTTGGAATGGTGCCTTCATGAATGCACAAACAAATTCATGTCTACGTCAAAGACTCAACATGTCAGTATGTTTGGTCAGTATGTTTTATTTGTTTTGTGGTCTGTGGTCAATAAAGCTTGCCTAGCACGTTGTTTTCTGGGAAATTGGCATGCACAGGCCTACAGTTTCGTTTTCTGTCATTGTTTATGGCAATCTTAACTTTCATTGCATGCTTACAGTAATCTGCAGTTTGTGCACAGGCTGGTCTGGAGATGAGGGTTTGAGCTGGAGCCAGCGGTGTGTGGTGCCACTGAGTGGGTCATTTTTTCACAGTAGCGTTCACATAATCATTACCATGGTGGAAGATTTCCATCGGGCACCAGTCAAGTGTTGTCCAGTTTTGACTGTAGCGGGTAGGGATGCAGTACTTGAGTCCAGTCTCGGTCTCCAGACCACTCCTCTGATGTCTCGGACTTGACACACTGACGTTGACTCGACGTTTTCTGCCTGTCTAATGTTAATGTTATGTTTTTTAGATATGTTTTTCTCCACCTGATCCACCTTCGTTTACTTTCTCCTCACCACTGCAAACAGTTTAAGGGATTACACCTGTGTATATTATGTAGTGGTCCCCACACATCGATGCATTGATTAGTCAAAATCCTATTCATTGATTAGGCTCAAAAACACACAATAAGATTATGAGACAACATGCAAGACGTTAAAAGCAAAGGAATGGGTAGAAAATTGAACACCGCTGCATTACATTTCATTACTTCATGGAGGCAAGGCCAACGAGGGGTGGCTAGTCTTTTCTTTTCAAGTGTCTGTAAAAAGTCCTTTTAACTGATGACGACATTCAAAGTATACCCACCATTGGGGTATTGAGGTTACTTTGGTCTGTGGTCTGGATTCTCCATGATCCCACTGGGTGACACAGTGAACTGCTGTCACCCAGTGGGATCATTTGATATTACAATAGGATGAATAGGACTGTATAATACAAGTTATTGGTAATATAATAACATTAATAATAACTCTACTCTACTCTACTACTGCTACCACCACTACTACAAATAATAATAATAATCTATCTATGAATCTATCTATGTAGCTCTCTCTCTATCCATCGATCTATCTATTATATTTATAATAGTATAACATAAATAATAATAATAATGAATAAAGTTATTACTTATTATTATTTATACATGTATTATTTAAATAATACATGAAAATACAATACTACTATACTACAACTAATAATAAGAAATAAAAACTAATAATAGTGATAGACAGACAGACAGATAGACAGATAGATAGATTGCAGTTATGCAGCAGAACAAAGCAGAGAGAGGCACACATCACCATCATCATCATAGAATAAACGTGTGTGTGTGTGTGTGTGTGTGTGTGTGTGGTGGGGAGGGGTACGTTGGAGGTAGCCGGATGGCTGATGGCACAACAGAGTGCTGGAAGCGCCCTGGTGCTCTTCGGTTGGATGAGACGGCTGAAGGAGCTTCTCAGCCCTTCATCTCATCATAGAGGGGGTGGGATGGGTTGAAGAGGTGCTGGAAGACACCAGCCAGCTGGTCGGGACACCCCTGCAGCACTCTGGAACAGACACCATCCAGGCAAGCAGCCTTGCCAGCGCCGAGCCTCCTTACCTCCCTTCTCACCTGGCTGGTGGTGATAGGAGGGGGGGGCATCTGCAGAGGTGTTAGCAGCTGTGTGAGCCTCAGCCTGGGGGGAAGGAGGGGGAGTTGAAGAAGGCTTGAGCTGGTGGAGGTTTGGGTTTGGCTGGAGATCGCTGAGTCAAACCGGTTGAAGAACTGGTTGAACTGGTTTGCTCTCTCCCTGCATCCCTTCTCCCCCGGTGCTTGTTGTTTGAAGCCCGTCATCTTCTTCATACCACTCCACACCTCCTTCACACTGTTCTTCTGGAGTTGGTTCTCAGTCCTCACCCTGTAGGTGTCCATTGCCTCCCTAATCTTCCTCATCAGCTCTCTTTGGATACATCTGACTTCCTCCCTGCTCCCATCCCTGAAAGCCCTCTTCTTCCTCTTCAGCAGCAGTTTGATGTCTCCATTAATCCAGGGCTTATTGTTGGGGAAGCAGCGGATTGTTTTGGAGGGAACAATGTTGTCTGTGCAAAAGTTTATGTAATCAGTAATACAGTCTGACAGACCATTGATGTCCTCACCGTATGCACTGCAGAGCACATCCCGCTCCGTAAGGTCAAAGCAGTCCTGTAGGACCTCCATGGATTCCAAATACAGCAAATAAATTGTAGTACTGCTAAGTATTATGAGTACTTATTAAGATGATATGTTATTAAATGCTACTAGCACTTCTCCTTCTACTACCACTACTAATAAGGATGTTTATTTTATTTTAAGAAGTGTCCTATTTCGGTTGTCCAACAGATGTCAGCTTTGCCTTTCAGATGCGGCCAGTGTCGCCCTGGAGGGAGGATGCTGCTGGGAGCAGACCATCAGCGCCGAGGATTGTTGAGGATTAAAGATGGCCACCAGCAGACGGAGAAGGAACACTTAACCACTTTGGGATAACGGCATCATATGTGACATATGGATACTAGAACATTAGACAAGATACTCGACTACCTTTTGGCTGGATTTTGCGGCTGTCTACGCATGTTATTGGTAAGCGGATGGCGGATACCCAACAGAGACACAGGGATCTCGGGAGTAGCTAACGTTGTACTGCTAGCCGCCTAGCAAGCAAGTTAGCCTCGCCAGGAATGTGTATATCCAGGCTCCCGTTAACGGTAGTTTTTCAGCCGACGACAACTGGCTAGTCACGTTAACGGCAACACTAGCATGTCAGCTGTAATATCCAACTAGACGCCGCGTATCGCGTCGCAATTATGAAGACTGGCCAGCTACACTGTTAGCAGGTTGTTTATTGAAGGCCAACGGTTACATCTAACGTTCCCGTTTAGCTTGACAGTTGTCTTTCGGATGCAGGGAGGCTAGCGAGCTAACTGACGCTAGCATTGCAAGCTACCTTAGCTGACCGCATTTCGGCTACACATTACTGCGCCCTCCGCGGCGCCACCTGGAGCAGGGCTTTAACGCACTAGAAACACCATCAGTAGGACACAGTCGGATGAATCATCTGCCTGGCCCGACGGTAGCCATGTATGTGTCGTCAGCGGGAATGGTTTTAGTTAAGGTGACATTATCACCAGGGGTTCTGTGTACCTGTAACGGGCTTTGTAGCTATCTGTTCATCTAAAGCACGAATGACTTGCGTAATGTGAAATGTTGTATGTGGTGCCTTCACTTGTATTGTGCTGCATTTGTTGCCTGGACTCTGGTGCACTCCAGAGGTGCAGCTCTGTCACCTATACAGTGGCCGCTGGCCAGTGCATTGTTCCTGATTACACGGCTGACTGCCTGTCCAAACAGCCAGCTACCTGACGGCTCATGTCTTGGGGCTAAATGTAGACTGGCCTGACTCATGTTGCCAGACTGTCTATGCTTACTGTGATCATTGGCCGTATGAGGGTAAGCTACGAGACTGGCAACGGTCCTTAAAGTCCTTATTTCTGTCAATTATGGTTTTTAAAGTGTAATGTTCCACCAAGGACACCAAACACTTTCGTTAACTAAAGCTCATGTTAAATGATATAGATCAAAGCGAAGCGTGATCCCAAACCTCAGTGAGGGAAACTGTTGGAAACATATTAACAAATTTCCAACTTAAGTTGTTTAATGTAGTTAATTTCTTGGAGAAATGGTGAAAATCTTAAGGACAAGGTTAAGGACAAAATGTTTATTTAGGTGAATGATTGTGAAATGCTCGGTCCATTGCTGTTTGCTACTGCCACCCTCACAACTGCCTGGAGCTGATCTGTAAGCGTTGGCGAACAGCAGGCAGGAAACCAACTTTTTTAGCCTCAGGCAACAGGCGGGTACATTTCAACGATCACTGGTAATTTCCCAGCGTGTCGGAGAGTATCACGATAGAGATGCTTTTTGTGGTTCAGCATCAGTTGGCTTGAGTGGCTGTCTTGGTATCCTGGTACAGTGGCTTCGGCTGGTGTCTTAATCGTCTCCAATTAGAGACCCACTGCCCTTAATAATTCACACTGACAGAGTTAATTCACATTTTATTCAGTCACACTTAATGTCGATGTCATTGGCCACATTTAACATGTAGCTCAATTATCCACCCCAGTGGTGTCGTCCTTTTCAGCTCAACCACCACAATGAAGCAATGCCTATCTGCAGCCCGTTGGTTCAGGTGTAAACACCCAGCACGGTGAACTTTGACGCTACATAATGATGTATTTATTTCCCTTTTAAAGCGAGTATACTTAATTAAAGTCTAGAACCTGCAAATATGAATTATTTCCTAAAAAGGGGTTTAACACAAAGCTTATTATTAATATTTAGAGGTTTCTTTCACTACATTGTGTTGGGATGCAGTCTGTATCGTAAATATGTTCACTATGGTGATATAGTGATGAGTGACTGGTTAACAACCCTCTATCTTGACTGAGGCTATGTCCACACTAAGCTGGGTAGATTTGAAAAGGCATACTTCTCTCTCCGTGTTGGCCTCCCGTCCACACTAGGGTGGCGTTTTTACCCTCCCAAAACGGAGCTTTTCGAAAACGCTCTCCCAAGTGGATAGCCTTTGAAAACATAGTGTGGACGGTGAAAACGGAGACTTTCACTACTTGACTGTCACTTGATCCAGCTGTGAGCGAGCCGGCCCGTCTGCTCGTCTGCTGTTTCTAGTGTGGACGGCGAGCTTTTCGAAAACACTAGACTCGAAAACGCCGTGGACGTACTCTAAATAGGTGTGTCACCAAAATGGTACATTATTGGGGAGTCAGAATAGGCCTACACCTTCACATGTGACCAATGTTATTGTTTCCACTGTATCAAGGCTGTAGCAGTGTGTAGTGGCTGTGGCTGAACCTCAACCTACGGTCTAGTCAGAACCACAAAGACACTGATGACAGTTTTGCCCAGGATACAAGCCATGGAGAGAGAGCTGGGTCCCCTCTCCTCCCTCTCCTCCTCCATTGGGGTCCCCTCTCCTCCTCCATTGGGGTCCCCTCTCCTCCTCCAGTGGGGTCCCCTCTCCTCCTCCATTGGGGTCCCCTCTCCTCCTCCACTGGGGTCCCCTCTCCTCCTCCATTGGGGTCCCCTCTCCTCCTCCACTGGGGTCCCCTCTCCTCCTCCAGTGGGGTCCCCTCTCCTCCTCCATTGGGGTCCCCTCTCCTCCTCCACTGGGGTCCCCTCTCCTCCTCCATTGGGGTCCCCTCTCCTCCTCCACTGGGGTCCCCTCTCCTCCTCCACTGGGGTCCCCTCTCCTCCTCCATTGGGGTCCCCTCTCCTCCTCCAGTGGGGTCCCCTCTCCTCCTCCAGTGGGGTCCCCTCTCCTCCTCCACTGGGTGGCCCACACATTTACCTCTTCCCTCTGAACTAACAACGTTCACTGCTGCAGTTATATTTGGTCTTGTTTGAAACGCCAGCACTGAGGCCTCCAAATAATAGACTTTCTTTTTTCAATTTCTCCAACCATTACTTCAACTTCACAGTCTTCGTCACACTCTTCACCAGTGCTTCCGCCATGGCTAGATTAACTGCTACTACTTCACCCCGTTGTTAAATGAACTGCCTATGGATACCTTTTGAAGAGCATCGACTGGCCGATGTACCGACTAGTAGTTGACCTGCTAGTACACAAACAGGCCAGGAAACAAGCTGCAGTGGTTGGTGCCTCTCCAAGTTCCCAAGTTGATATGTATTTTATTGTATGTTTATGTGGTTTGTGTATATTTTACCAGCCAACAAGGTTTTTAGAATAGGACCTCCTAATAGACTAGTAGAATAGAAATTGTAGTTGTAAAGGTTTTTTTGAGTTTTTATGGGTAATATGTATGTAGAAAGTCTAGATGATGAATTCCCATTGTATTTCCATGTTTCTAGCTATGGGTATGGGACTGTCCCGTCTGGGGGCCACACGTTAAATTAATTCAAAGTAAAAACACAGAATAGACCATTTCACCAGCTGCCGTCAGCCTTTAGGTTCCGACTGGTGTTCATTTCCTACCCCGATGGCGAACATCGAATGTTGAGTTCCCATTTTGTTAGGATTTCCTGAGATGACTCAGAACCTGTTGGTGGTTTGAAGTGACCTCCTGACCGAGGCCTTGGAGCTTCCTTTCTTCTACTGTTCTTACTTTATACTTTCAGTGTCTGTTGGCTACTTTCACCAGTCAGTCATGCATAGCTGGGTTTACACTCCAGGGCCATAGTAAGGTTTGCCATGACTTGGTAAATGTGTGTGGTATTCAACACCCCCCCCCCCCCCCCCCCCCCCTAATAAAACGTAGGTTATCTTATTCTCTAGGTTGTTAGTCCATCGGGTATGGTTTGAGATGAATGGATAGTCCTTTGGCTCCTGTTAAAACATGTACTGGTTACCAGTTTCTTGTAATAGTAATGTGATCTGTCCTTTCTGTCCTTGTCGACTCTACCAGTACGTTCTCCACACTTTGGCAGGTTGCTGTGATTAACTAGATTGTGTGGAAATCTAGTTGGCAGATCGTGAAGGGAGCTGGTACATTTTGGGGAATTTATCATCATGAGCCTGCATGACCTCAGATCTTGACAAAGGACTTCTGTTTGTTTCTCTTGGGTTGTAACCTGGAGAACCTTGATTAAAGGGTTTACCACATACTGTGCAACACCCCTAGAACAGGAGCTTCCAGGGGTTTTCTTGTCAGTGCAACTCAAACAGATTAGATTTTACCTGAGAGGTTGGGTACGGGTTAGGGGATAACATCTGATCACAGCAGTCATTTCTACACTATTCTCTCACCATCCTATCTTCAAATTAAGTAATGGTGATGTTGAACTACTCCTCATCTTGCTGGGCCCCTGCTTGAACCCCCTCGAGGACCTTTGGGGGACCCCGCTGAACCACTGCTCTAGCGCCTCCCCGTTGTTTTCAGATGCTTGTGCTACAGTGAGTGACAGCTGAGTATCTCAAATCAGACATTTAAAAAAAAGAGGAAATGGAGTAGCAGTCACTGCAGAAAACCTCTGATGAGACCCAGAAATAGATGCATTTTAGGGTGAATCAGGAGGTGCAGCACCCAAGGCTGCTAGTCCACATGATTAAAAAAAACCCACAGTTTTTAAATTGATACAGGAGTGTTCAGTAAATAGGCCTAGGGTAAACACAGGAAAGACAAACCTACACAGACTAAAGATTATCATCCAAGATTATTTGTATTGATTAATTTCCCTGTTTGTGGTGGAAGGTCAGCACCAATATGTCTTCTATTTACAGCGATGCGTCTGTTATTGATTTCATAAAGCAGCATCAAGATGGTGTGGATAATGGAACTCAAGGCCGGTGCTGATTTCCACCTCGGTGCACCTCGCAAGCTTTCTCAGGCCTTGCAACATCCAACACATCACGGAGGAAAGAGGAAGCGTGTGCTGGTTTTCATGGCGTTTCTCACAGAAGACCACGGCAGACACCAGGCGTCAGTTGTAGTTTACCAAGTGTCGCGTTTTCTTGAAAAAAGAAAGCCAGCAGCGCGCAGTCGTTGAATAGAGGAGGATAAATCTTAATGAGGTCCCAGGAGGATTTGTCTTGCACGTCGGGAGAGCCAGCAGTGCAAAAAACAATGTACATACATACATTCATACATAGCATGCATATATACTGTGTGTGTGTGTATATGTATATGTAAACAGTACATGCATACAAACATGCCATAACTACAGTACTGTGCAGTCTGAGGCACCCTAGATGTTTATATACATTTGGTGTTTATCTTATTGTTTTCTGCATTAGTGTTTTTTAGTTTTTATAGTTTTTTGTTTTTTTTTGAAAGCATCTTCGCTTTAGAGAATTGTGTGCCTAAGACTCTTTCACAGTCCTGTATATGGCGAGTTCATCAATTACATAAATGAAAACACTGCAGTTAATCCATTCATTCATTATAACGCTAATTTTCCAGCAGTTCATAAACCATACAGAAGATCAGCCTCTTGAAGGGCATGACATCCTTCATAACAGCATTTAGTAGCTGAGTACTACTGGACGTGGTGTGAATGAGGTGGCCTGAGGGCAGGAGGGTAAAGGTACTGTCAGCCTGAGGGCAGGAGGGTAAAGGTACTGTCAGCCTGAGGGCAGGAGGGTAAAGGTACTGTCAGCCTGAGGGCAGGAGGGTAAAGGTACTGTCAGCCTGAGGGCAGGAGGGTAAAGGTACTGTCAGCCTGAGGGCAGGAGGGTAAAGGTACTGTCAGCCTGAGGGCAGGAGCGTAAAGGTACTGTCAGCCTGAGGGCAGGAGGGTAAAGGTACTGTCAGCCTGAGGGCAGGAGGGTAAAGGTACTGTCAGCCTGAGGGCAGGAGGGTAAAGCCTGTTAAAGGGGCTGTGATGGGCATTTGTCATTTGTCATCTTAGCCATATCTTTTACCAGCTCTCCACCCCAGCATTGGATGTTGGAAAATGTTGAGTGAAAGGTGTTTAAAATAAGGGCTAAATGATGATGATTGCATCTTATATTTGCATCTTGACTGTTTTCAACTACAGCAAGCATTATTTCATATCGTCATATTCATATTTCAGTATTTCTCCAGTTATTGTGTAAACTAAGATCAAGATGTCCAGTTACACGGTTTAGTGTGGACCTGTTTCAAACAGCTGATTGTGTCGCCTGTTATAGCCGCCTCACTGTAGAGTGATTTAAGCTGCTGAAAGCCCTCAGGTCCCGTAACACAGCAGATCTCTGGGCGTGATGAGGCTCCCAGCTCTGTGTACCCTCTCAGCATGTCGAGGAGGAACTAGGTCTTCACTGTGAGATGGATGCCTGCCCCATTTCATACAGCCTAGTGAGTGTCGCCTGGAAACACAGTACAATATCTTTTTGGTGAACCGGAGAACTCCTTGGCTCTCGTGCTGTTCCTATACATCCTATACAGAAATAAATATTTAGTTCTCATGTACCGGCCTCAGAAAGCACCTGTTATATTGCACAGGTCTTGTCAAAGGGAATGAGAGCTCTCGACATAATTGCTGTGAAATCCTCATCAACTGAATCTAGTGGTGCTTGCTGCTGTGGGTAGCCGTGGTGATGCATGTCCCCCGTTTTCTTGGCCAGATGGTACGTTCCTCTCTGTGTGATGGAGCCGCTCTCCCTCCCTCCCCCCCCTCCTCCCTCCAAACCTCCGTACACCCCACCCGCGTGGCAGAGCCGGTGACAGGGGGGGATCAGCTGTGCCAGTCCCGGCAGGCCACACACAGTACGCTGGCTGGCGAACAAAGCCCCCGGCACTGCCAGCGAAGATGAGCCGTGCCTCCAAGCTCAGCGCTCCTCCACTCTTGTTGTCGCGAGGGTGAAACGCCAGCGCCGTCGTTGCAGGTTTTCCTTCACCAGAGTCCACCGACCATCCACGGGAAGACGAGTCGGTCTCGGCGTGTTGTGGAATATTTCTCCCTCTCTGTTATTGCTGACAATTTAGAGATGCTGGCTGAGCGCAGAGAGAACAGCAGGTAGGGGAAACCAAGAGCTGGGTGATGAGCTTGTCTCCGTGGCGACCGGTGGTTTGTTTACTGTTTAGCGAGCCCAGCCGTGGCAGATTCAGCCCATTTGTTGTTGTTGTTATTGATGTGAACGCGTTGTCTCTCGACGTCAGACCCTTTCACATTTACACTTGACGTTTTTGGCGTTTAGTAGATGCTTCTGTCTAGAGAACCTATCAGGACAACAGTTAAACAAGCTTCAGTCCCCAGCATTACCAGCAATAGTAGGGTGTGCAGTCGTCAGTAGTAGTGACATATTTCTCTCTAGGATGATCATGTGTGACAGAGAAGTGATTAAAAAAGAGCCGGGGGGTTTACATGGAAACATTGTGCAACAAGTGTAAAGACTATCACAGCATCAACTCCACCGACTTCCTGGTTTATTAACTTAATGTACTTTTACCATTTGCTAACGCCGGAACATATAAATTCTCTCAGAATAGCAAGCTTGGATTTTGACTGTTTTTGGATTTCACATCAGTGCTTATGAGTTGAAATATCTAGTAACACGTCAACATTTCTTCAAAGTGTATGTTTCTGTATTTGTTGTATATGAGGCCTTTGAATAGTCACATGATTGTGATCTATGTCTGTCCAACCTCACTAAGTTTTGGTTTGCAGTTCCTTTTCTTGCAACGCTGGCAGGCCAGTGGAAATCAGTTCTGAACAGATGAAACATTGCTCCCACATATACAATACATAACAAACCTGAACACAAACAGCGTATAGACAGTGCAGCAGTGCCATGGTCATGCATTTTGAGTGCTTGTCCTTTTAATATGAAATGGGGAAATGTCTGGTTAAAAAAAGGACTCCGTATTGAGGAAATGACCTCAGCTCAAAGCAGAACAACCTCAAAGCTGTTCACTGTCACCTCACAGTTACATCCTGTGACACGTGAGAGCCCCTGACATTCTCTATACATTTCTAGAGGCAGCTGACTGCTGTGGTACAATATGGTTTGGATTTGATCAGTTCTGGCGTAGGATCGCATCCCGCCAGAGCTTTCTGTTCTGTGCTTCCCCTACTCTGTCCCCATGTCTGCTTCCCAACTCAGTGAAATTAAAAAGAGTAAAGGTGAGTGGATCGCTTACTCTTACAAGAAGGGTTGGATGTTAAGCGATGGCCTCAGGTAGGCTGAATTAAATAGATTCTGGTGTTAGTGATCTAAATGGATGTCAGACGAGATGGAGTGTGACACCCACCCACTCTGTCCACCGATCACAGTGGCAGGTACACCTCGAAATGCACCAGCCATATTTCAGCCTTAGAATATAATAGGAGCTCCAAATATCAGGTACATTTGTAGAGTAGACAGATTTACCAGCCGTGGATGGTGTCTGGTGGTAGTTACCCACCCCGGTGACACCCCAGGCTCTGTTTACTGAAGGCCTAAATAGATGCTCAGTGAGTGAGCTGTCATCTTTTGTCCTGTCCAGACTTGTTTGGCATGAGATCACTTCCTGCCCTTCTGGCTATTGCTACTTTCTTGTTGTCGCCCCTGCATCAGCTGTACAGCAATAACATGCTAGTTAGCTGCTCCAACACGGCTTTCTCATTCTCGGTGGATTATCCCTCCTGTTACCCATCGGTACTGTACTGATTTTTGGTATCAGCAGTGATTTGAAGTATCATTGCAGAAAGTGGATGCACACCCAAAACTTGGCGAGCTGCAGACTTTCAGAAAACTAGAACAAAATGAAGGAAAATAAAGTCACACTTTTTTTTAATTTGGTGATTGAGTGGCTTTGTCAGGTAACAGGTAATGAAAAAACATCTATATACACACAAATCATACGTTCCTCATATTCACCTATCTGAAGAAGACAAAATATGTAAAATATGTAAAAAGATGGACTGAGATTCAGATTATAGTCAAGCAGGCAGTTTACCCCACAGTCAGATGGAAAACATCATCTAAACATCATTTATAGTATAATTCAACATTACAACCTGGCCTACACTCTTTTGTGTCAGAAGGTATTGAAAAGCTTCAAATTGTTGGATTCTTTTTGCAACTTGAGTTTTCTTCTAGTTTATGGTATTATTATTATTATTATTATTATTATTGAGCAAATCAATTGAACGTGCTCAGATTCTATTCAGAAGTCTAAATGCTGCATAGAAGGTTTTATGTGTGTTGCATAATAAAATATGCTTTCTCATTTAACAAAGACAGTTAAGACATTACGGTTGGCCACCATTCAAAGTGTTGAGTCAAGTAGACACATTTACCAGCATTTGGCTGAATGACTGATGTTGTTTTCCCATCATGCCTCTCTATCCTTTTACTGCCTTTGAATTTGCCTCTTGTTTCATAAGTTTGGATTCATCTCACTCCTGTCAACACAGTTATCTCTCTTGGTGGAGCTCCCAGCTTCCTCCTACCCCTGTAGCTGTCAGAGAGGAGGCATTTCTGTGATTACATCACATTCTCCAGAGGAACAACCACACAAGCCTTTGAAGAGTTGGGCTTTTCCAGGGCACTGGCTGCCTTCATCTCCCAGGAGTTAGTGCTAACTCCTTCTTTGTCAGACGCTCATTGAAGCTGGCGTCTTCTTAAAGAGAATGCTGTGAAAAAGACTGGAGGATGAAGTCAGCAACCGTAGTTCCCCCGCTGCCAAGTCCACATTCCATTGATGCTTTTACCTCATTTTCTTTGGTTCAACTACTACAGAACTGGTTGACTCTGGTCTTCATTTGTTGTAGCTGTAGAGAGACATCATAGATAACTCATAGTCAAGGTAAGCAACTTGTTTTTTAGCCCACTTGCCACAGTGATGAGTGGAACTTCACCAGCCACTTCCAGTATCTGGAATAGTGACAGATATCTAAACAACAGTTTATCTGCCAAAGTGTCTGGATTTGGTGGTCATAACCAGTTGTCTATTGAAGCATTTACTAAATCTGTGCTAAATGGACCAAAATGTTCAGGCTTTAGAAATATTGTCACTTCTGGGACTATGGCCAGCCAGCCAGCCCGACCGATTATTGGTGCAATAAATCCAGACAGAACACCTGAATGTTATTCATGGTTAACATTTGTCCAAAGTCTTTGTGAGCTACAAACAGTCGTCTAAATGACGTGTCCTAGACCGAGATCCTGGGGTTTGGTGACACTCGTTGCTTACCAAGTAGGTGGAGTGAGTCGTAATCCAGCATTTGTCTGCGGATCACTGCCTCCCCTTTTGTTGATTTTCCAGCTCTGCCTTGTGCTGAGTCCTATGACATGTGTTTGGCCCAGTTTGTGGTCCCAGCCCTGCTGTGCTCCGACTCTACTGCTCTCTCAGTACTCTTGCCTGCTTCAGTGTCTGGCAGTAACACAGGGCCTGGTACTGCAGTCATAATATTGAGGATCCGAGGAAGATAAATGGCAGCTTTGATCTGAGCCTGGGGATAAGTTATGATCACCTGACACCAGATAGTTAGGCTAGTTCAGCATGAACAGTGCTTCTTAACCCTCCAGAAGTAGAGCAGTTTCTACCTCCTGTTGCAGACGTAAACACGCAGAATGGTGAACACTACATGATGATTTCTATTTTATTTGATTTAATTATTGAAATAAGCCTAGAGGGTGAATATTTGTTATTTTACAAGACAACAGTATTTAAGATGAAGCATATACATTTGTATTTTGGAAATATATTTTTTCAGATTCCATGAATCATCTTGTGAGATCCTTGTGGGAGAATGAGTCTCTCCACTAAGACTCTCCAACCAAATCAAAAAGGCCCTAAAGAAGCTTCCACTAGTTTCAGTTGCATCTATCTATTGTCTGCCTGGGAGGTTCACAGCTTTAACAATGACTCAGGAACTTGGCCCAGCGATGAGACTATTTTTAAATCAGCCACCAGCCAACTGCGTCTGTTTTTGGCCCTCAAATTTCTGCCATGCAACATGATTTTCTCCTTTTACTGGCGTGTTTTCAACAGGGAACTGGCTCTTCTGTGGCCCAGCCTGGGTGTGGGATTCCACTTCACCCAACAGATGTAGACTGGCTTTTCTGCTGAGGCCATGGCTACATCTTGATCGCTTTATAACCCCACTGCCGATGTGCTTGCTCATCTAAATGTGTGTCAGATGTGAGGCCCTTTCCTGAACGCCTTGCCCCGGCCTCACATGTGCCTCTTTTTGTTTTACCGCGGCATCCTGTGGCCAGTTGTCTGACCATTACGTGGAACATGTCATGTGCGTCTAACCTTGTTTGGATTATGGTCAAAGGGCAAACACACTGATCTGTGTCCATGCACAAAGGGGAAGGATGTTAGCAGTGGAGAGGTCATGCTTTTTAGTCTGCAGCAGTGCTGAGAATAGATCCTCGGTGTTATGACATGTCAGTGTAATGGACCTGTACTTCCATAAACTTGATCTTGAATCAATTCCAGTATTGCCAAACCTCAACAACAAGATGTTTCAGTGGCCTTGTAGAAAAAAAGACCTAATAGGCTGAAATGGCGTATTTGCCGAACTGTCCTCATTCATAACAACAAGATGATCCAACTTGTAATGGGTTGATCACATGGACTGGACGCCTTACAAACACAATAACACAGTCCTACCATCTGATGAAGATGCAGCCTGGATCTGATCTGAGTCCAGCTCCAAAGCCGACTGGACACCGTCAGTGAGGTCTCTCCTGTTATTGATTGATCCTCTGATCCATGTCGGATAGCAGCTCAGTGCTGCCGTCCTCCTGAGGCTGATAATACGTCTACTTCTCCTTATACTTTTTTGCGATCTAGTTTCATGTCAAACTGTGTGTGTTTCTGCTGAAGCAGCACTGACAGCGTTAATAATTTCTTGCCATGCTTTACTTTCAGTTCTTGTGGCTCCGCTGCTGATGCTTCTGAAAACTCTGTTGTTTTTTTTCTCATGAACGCAACACTTCCATTTCGGACTCCGCCAAGTTCCTCTCTTCCCTCTTTCATGGTTTACTTGAACACAACCCTTCAGTCTGCAGCCTTTTACAGTGTTGAACAGTGTTTACCTGCAAACCGGCTTCAACAGGCACGTGCATCCAATTTACCAATGATTGGCGTCCATCAAATATACAGCTGTTCTACCAACACCAGGGAGAAACTTGGTTTTTCCTCTTATGGGTGGAGCAAAAGTACAGTGGTGTCAATAGTGAACATAGTGAGAACTCTTACTAGCCAATAGGAACACTCTATTAGCTATTGTAAGTTATTGTATTTATCGTATTTCTATACGATAAAGTCAGTAAAGTTACATCAATCATTAATCATTAATCATTACTTCTTGAGGACTGTCATTGAAGATAAAATCACCTGCTCATCAAACACATCACTTTCTGCAGCAGGTGTAAATGTGTCGTCCTGGAAGGATACATCCTGTAGGACTTAGTCTAAGGCCTTATTTCTGAATGGTGCCTGACATTAACCCAACGTCCGAGCCTGTGGTCATGCCTTGTGGAATATCCTTCAAGACGAGCGAGGAAGCCCAAAGCACCGATGTGACAGATCACATTATGTAACACAACGCATGATTACTGCGGCATTTCTCATGTCCTTTTATTTTTTGTCTTCTTTTGTAAGGTCCTCTCATGTCTGTCGCTGAAGAGAATGTGGCCTACATAAAGCTAAAGACCTTTTCTTGTCAAATGCTATTTAAGACAACAGTCTTCATGATTTCTCCTTCTCAGTTGAAACAAAAGGACGCCTCTCAAAGGCGGTTTGATTTTTAGCCAGTTAAAATATAAATACAGCATCGACTTTAATCAAGTAAAGCCAGAGTTTGATTACTTGGAATAAGGCAGATAACCAGAAAGGGTCTTTCGTCTGTGACTCTGAGTTGAAGTGAAGTTGCACAAACCCAATAAATTGTGGTTGCACCAGCGCTCCAAAACTTAAAGTCCAGGTTGCACAGGTTATATGTCCAGTGACGGTCCCCCTTCATGTTATACTGTACAGCTCATCAATAGTGTGGCACCAACACTGCCAGGGTTAGGGGCTTCATTCCCCCTGGGACTAAACGTATGCACACATGGTACTGTAAGGCACTTTGGATAAACGTGTCAACCAAATGGCAGATGTCAAATGGCTGCTGTTTGAGTTCACAGAGAGGGCCGTCTTACTGAAACCCTTGGTCTGAGTCATTTGAAGTATACCACAGATGCCACGCTTCTGTAACTCAAGTAAACACTTGGAAGCTTTTCTCAATGGGGTGCCAAATGCTACCAGGTGAATTTTGAGTTGTAAAGTGGTAAATATATTAACGGCACTAAAATCACTCAATACTTAATGAAAGGATTGAAACCATGGAACTTTCTCCAGCAGCAACAACAGCAACAGTGCTGTCACATAGAGTTGCATGTACTGTAGGGCTTAGTCTAAGGCCTTATTTCAAATGGGTCCTCAAATGCCTCATGCCCAATGCCAAATAAGATGACTTCTTGTTTCTCCTTAAAGGGATACCAAGATACTAGTGGTGCACCGATCGATCAGCCACTGATCATAATCAGACGATAAACATTCTACATAGGTCATTGGTTATTGGCTGATCACAGTTACAACTGCTCGATCAAAAAAGGAAAAAAAATCAATTGCAGCATCAGGATAGACGTCGAACGTATGTTGTAAAAAAAATATGCAATGGCAATTGGTCAATAATAATGACAGTAATGAAGTACACACTAAGTGTTATTACTATGTACTGTTTTATTTATTTACACATGGATAGCCCAGTTATGTCACACAGCCTAAAGAACAATCTAGTAAACATACTGCTACATTGGAATTGTACTATTTAGCAGAAAAACCCTACCATGTTAGCATCGGTAGAGTTCATTGAAACCAGTGTCTGTGGAGGGGGAGGCTTGTTTTCTCAAGGCCATGAAGTGAAAGTAATCCACTGAGGAGTGTACTTCCTCCAGGGGAAAATGGGATTCTGGACTGCATGGTAGACTGACACATCTCTTAACCATCCATGGAGCTGCCTCAATTTCCAAGAGGATTGGAAGTAAACTGTCAGTGCTTTTTAGCCACAGTTCACCTCAGCTTAGCTCTGGAAGTTGATGTGCAGTTCAGGGATGTAACCTTGTCCAAGGTCTTTATATAGCCAGTCTTCAGATGTGAAAGAAATCCCACTGTTTCAGCAAAGGTCTCTGGTGCATTTTACATTTACATTCCAGCCGATGAATGCAAAAGTAGAGCAAGCTTACAAAAGCTAAATCACCAACATTAAATGCAACCAGTAGTAAGGATTGCAAGGGTCAGAGCCAGAATTTCCTCATAGATGTAACAAAATATACCAGGAACCTTAGAATGTTAATGAGAAATCCACTTTAACCCTGTTCAAAAACAGCTATTTGGTGGTGCATGTTGCATTCCTGGGTCCATTTTGTTGTTTAGTGGTGTGTCTTTCTTATTCCTGTGGATAACTGGCCAAACATTGATGATGTGATCTCACATTGAGATATTTCTAGCACAGCTACAATGGAGTTTAATAGGAGAAAAATTTCACCAAAACATCAACGCTAAGAGTTTTGGTTTTGGTGTTTGGTGTGTCAGTCCCTCAGAATCAAGGACTCACCGTTTTACACCGGTGTTTAGAAATCACACACAGAGAAACCCATCGTAGAAGAGGAAGCAATATCAATTTCGACAGTAGGATCATTATGCAAGGAGGGATTTTTTATCATCTGGAAACGCGTTGTACACAAATACAGGCATATTCTCTGGGCTATGTCCAATGTCATTTTGCGAAATGTAGGAAATCACTAACTGAAGTAGATGTGGCAGGTTGAGGGAAAGTGGGTACAACAAATAGATGAATTACATCAGTTCATCACAAAATAACTCCTGGAATGCATTGAACATCAGATTGATAAGGGTGAATTAAGACTCAGATGTGAAGTGGCTGTTTAATTTTTGCATGGCTACTAATCATTTGACACGTTTTTAAAAATGATTTTATTACAAGCTTCATTAACGTCGAAGCTTCCACAAAAAAATCTAGTCCAGTAGGGCTGTTTGCAGTAACCAATCAGAATTGAGTATGCAGCAAAACCATGTACTAATATATGATATTAAAGTCCTTGGAAAGGAAATAAGAGCTTCACTAATGACAACAAACAAAAAATGTTCTCACGCTTCGTGCTCAGTGACACAATCAGGGACTCCGTAACCCCAACTACACTTAGATTGCTTCATTGGCATATGAAATGATGCAGATTAATATTTAATATATTTGATTAATACTTTTGATTGATGAGTGACTCTCTTGATCTAGGCCTATATCAAGCTATTTATTCTGGCCTTACCACCTGATGTTTGTGTGTGTATACAATTCATAGGTGTAGGTCCTTTCAGTAACCTAACAGCTCTCAAGTGAATGGTCCACATTTAGGTTACTGTGACAGTACACTGTCTTGCCTTCAGCTCTAGTCTCGACTCCAAAACACTACACAAGTTGTAACCTGAGAAGTGTCAGCTCTGTTAACCCGAGCACACTGTTTTTTAGCTTTGTTGGCTAGCTAACTAGCCAGCAAGCTAATTTAGCATGTCTGGCCCAGACAGCTCAGTTGGTAGAGCATGAGACTCTCAATCTCAGGGTTGTGGGTTCGATCCCCACATAGTGTTAACTATCACCTTTGAAAGTTGCTTTGGATAAAAGTGTCTGCTAAATGACTGTATTGTATTGTATTGTATTGTAGCAAAGCAACTAATGTTAATATTTAACTACTCGCCACTGCTGGGTAATAGCTGCCTAACACTACCTATCTGGCAAATGAGATGTGTTCACGAGGCAATGACAGTTAGCTGACAGATACTATGATTAGCTAGCTAATAAGCTGACATTATCCAAACACAAAATCGATCAGATCAGTAAATCCTGTCTGCAAACCAGATTTCCCTTCCCTTGCAGTAGAGTATTGAATTTAAATATTCTGTTGACCTCCTGTCTCATCTCTTCCTTCTGCAGCGCTGCCTTTGTCTTGACAAAGACGCTCAAGATGAACATGGTGAAGAGGATCATGGGGCGGCCGAGGCAGGAGGAGTGCAGCCCCCAGGACAACGCGCTGGGCCTGATGCATCTACGTCGCCTCTTCTCCGAACTCTGCCACCCACCTCGCCACATGACCCAGAAGGAGCAGGAGGAGAAACTCTACATGATGCTGCCCGTCTTTAACAGGGTGAGACACACTGGGGTTGGGGGAGGGGCTGGAGGGATGAACCTAGAGGATCCCAAGGTAGGGGACAAACCTAGATGGTTCCAAGGCTTGTGGACAAACCTACATGGTTCCAAGGCTTGTGGACGAACCTAGATGGACCTAGATGGTTCCAAGGCCGGGACCAACCTAGATGGTTCCAAGGCTTGTGGACAAACCTACATGGTTCCAAGGCTTGTGGACGAACCTAGATGGACCTAGATGGTTCCAAGGCCGGGACCAACCTAGATGGTTCCAAGGCTTGTGGACGAACCTAGATGGTTCCAAGGCTTGGAGACAAACCTAGATGGTTCCAAGGCCGGGACCAACCTAGATGGTTCCAAGGCTTGTGGACGAACCTAGATGGACCTAGATGGTTCCAAGGCTTGTGGACAAACCTCGATGGTTCCAAGGCTTGTGGACGAACCTAGATGGACCTAGATGGTTCCAAGGCCGGGACCAACCTAGATGGTTCCAAGGCTTGTGTACAAACCTAGATGCTTCCAAGGTTTGGGGATAAAGCTAGATGGTCCCAAGGCTTGTGGACAAACCTAGATGGTTCCTAGGCTTGTGGACAAACCTAGATGGTTCCTAGGCTTGGGGACAAACCTAGATGGTTCCAAGGCTTGTGGACAAACCTAGATGGTTCCTAGGCTTGTGGACAAAGCTAGATGGTTCCAAGGCTTGTGGACAAACCTAGATGGTTCCAAGACTTGGGGACAAACCTAGATGGTTCCAAGGCTTGTGGACAAAGCTAGATGGTTCCAAGGCTTGTGGACAAAGCTAGATGGTTCCTAGGCTTGTGGATAAAGCTAGATGGTTCCAAGGCTTGTGGTCAAAGCTGGATGGTTCCTAGGCTTGTGGACAAACCTAGATGGTTCCAAGGCTTGTGGACAAAGCTAGATGGTTCCAAGGCTTGTGGACAAAGCTAGATGGTTCCTAGGCTTGTGGACAAAGCTAGATGGTTCCAAGGCTTGTGGACAAAGCTGGATGGTTCCAAGGCTTGTGGACAAAGCTAGATGGTTCCTAGGCTTGTGGATAAAGCTAGATGGTTCCAAGGCTTGTGGTCAAAGCTGGATGGTTCCAAGGCTTGTGGACAAAGCTAGATGGTTCCTAGGCTTGTGGATAAAGCTAGATGGTTCCAAGGCTTGTGGTCAAAGCTGGATGGTTCCTAGGCTTGGGGACAAACCTAGATGGTTCCAAGGCTTGTGGACAAAGCTAGATGGTTCCTAGGCTTGTGGATAAAGCTAGATGGTTCCAAGGCTTGTGGACAAAGCTAGATGGTTCCAAGGCTTGTGGACAAAGCTAGATGGTTCCTAGGCTTGTGGATAAAGCTAGATGGTTCCAAGGCTTGTGGTCAAAGCTGGATGGTTCCAAGGCTTGTGGACAAAGCTAGATGGTTCCAAGGCTTGTGGACAAAGCTGGATGGTTCCCTTACAGAAAAATTAAAGAAACATTTCACCCCAAACAGAAACAGAAAAACATCAAGATGACAAACAGAGACACAGGTCAATTGGGCATCAGAAAGCAAATGACATTCAATAATAAATATGGGAGATGAAGTTCAAATCCCCTGATGCAGGGAGAGTGAGAGCGTAGTCATGCGAGGGAGTGTGTTCCTGTATTCAATGAAAGAAAGAGAGAATGTGTGATTTTACTAAATAATATGAATAAATAAAACTACCCTGATGTAGGATTCAGGTCAATACAGCAAAATTACACGCCACATTGCTTTCTGCATCTACAGTCTACTTTAACAGGCACTTATTTTCCACCCATTGCTAGAAGCGGTGTTGTTGAGTGTTCTCGTCAAAGTGGAGTGCCTTACCAAGGGTCTCTTGGTGTGTCGGCTCATTATCCGGTGTTGGCTGTGATTCACTCACCGGTGGCATAATCAGAACTCAGAAGGACTCCCAGTGCAGCAGGCCTAGTTTCATTTCAGTTTTGCCGCCGGATAAATAAATACATCACGGGCCATTGTTGAATCAAGTGTAGTGCATCTTTGACCTGCTCTCCCAGTGGATCCAACTGCAATGGGCTCTGCGAAAAATAAATAGGACATGCCAGGCTAGCGCAGACGGATCGAAGGCAATGTTCCTCAACCTCACCTGTCTGCTTGTCCCCACTTGCTACAGCTGTAATCGTGCAGAATGGTGAGCTTTGATGCCAGATAATGATATTTTTTTTTACCTTTTTAAGGCTCTATTACTTTTATTAGTTGATGTTCAAGTGGATTACAGTGTTTACCAGCCACTTCACACCATTTTACAAGACAGCTAGATTTTGTTTAATTTAAAAATAACTTTGTTACCTGCCAAAGTGGTTAACTTACCAACCACAGCCTCAATAAACCAGCGTTCAACTGGTGGCTGGTGATAGTTTCGTATCCTGACTCCTGGGTCTGGGTCAGCAAGATCTGCAAATGTTTTTCTGATAATCCTAACTTTGAGATGTGTCATGTGTGACCTTCAAAATTGTATTACAAAGTTGTGGGACTTTGAAATTTACGGATGTAGTAAATGGTAAATGGACTGTACTTATATAGCGCTTTTCTAGTCTTTTCCGACCACTCAAAGCGCTTTACACTACATTCACATTCACCCCATTCACACACATTCATACACTGATGGCAGGGCGCTACCATGTAAGGCGCCAACCTGCACATCAGGGGAATCTAACCATTCATACACAGTCACACACCGAAGGCGACGCTTCGGGAGCAATTTGGGGTTCAGTGTCTTGCCCAAGGACACTTCAACATGCGGACTGGAGGAGCCTGGGATCGAACCGCCGATCTTCTGATTAGCGGACGACCCGCTCTACCCCCTGAGCCCTTCATTGTCATAGTCATTGTACAGGTCCTACTTTTTGGCAGTCCCACTTTTTAATAGATGGAGGGTTAAATAGTGGTAGGAGGTCTCCTATAGCGGCTACTACTGTTCCATTAAATTGTATTTTCTGCTGGTGTATTGAAACTAAATGGCTTAGAAAAGAATACCTTTGTTACTTTGGGCCCTCACTTATCTATGAATGTTGTCGCTTTAGAACCAGTTTGTGTTGCTGTTGCTGAATTTTATTACTGTTTCTTGACTTTGTGAGGCCCATGAGGTTTGACTCACTTGCACAGATTGTAGTTTCATCCCTCTTTCTTCTCTAGTTGTTTAACATTGTGTTTGTCATCTTTCCTAATAAACTAAAGCTAATCTGTTTGCCGTAGGTGTTCGGGAATGCTCCGCCCAGCAGCATGACAGAAAAGTTCTCAGATCTGCTGCAATTCACCACCCAGGTCTCCCGACTCATGGTGACGGAGATCAGACGTAGAGCCTCCAATAAATCCACAGGTGAGCCTCTGATAGATGTATACATTTATATATATATATATATATACACTTGTCTTATCAGCTTAAACCAGGAAGTGTGGCTGCAATAGAGAGGATGAGGATCTTATTGAGATGCCATAGATTTACTATTTGCCCAAATGAAATTTCACAGGTATGGTCACTGGTGTGATGTCTTGAGTGAAGTGTGAAATACAAAACTGTCTCCTAAACAGCTCAACCACCAACTTTAAGCACCAACCATAACATTTTAATAGAAAGTCATGCTCCAGGTGATTTAATATAATCATTTTCTCCATTCATACTTTTTAAGAAATACACACTAGTGAGCGAAATACACCCACTGGCCACTTCATTAGGTACACCTATCTAGTACCGGGTAGAACCCCTTTTGCCTCCAACAGCCTGAATCCCTCCATCATGGATCCAACAAGCTCCCTTCTGCTCACCACTGTTGTGAAGATGTTACTGGAGCATCTTGACCCAGTCTGCCCATCCTCCTCTGACCTCTGACCTCTCATCAACAAGATGTTTCTGTTCCTCCACCATAGAGACTGTAGTGGTGAAACCCCCAGGAGGGTTCAGCTGGTTCTGAGATGCTGAACCAACAACCACACCACGGTCAGTCGGTCAAGTCTCTTAGATCAGCATCTTGACGTTTGGTCCAACAAGAAACTAAACCACTTCACCATGTCTGGAAGCTTTATATATTGAGCTGTACCTAATAAAGTGGCCAGTA
Organism: Hoplostethus atlanticus; assembly: GCA_034670405.1. Classification (NCBI taxonomy): domain Eukaryota; kingdom Metazoa; phylum Chordata; class Actinopteri; order Trachichthyiformes; family Trachichthyidae; genus Hoplostethus; species Hoplostethus atlanticus. Next base: position 1,184,495 of record JAXDDX010000042.1, on the reverse strand, counting down.
AGTGGACGTCCAATGGGAAATGGCGTTGTTGTTTCTGTCCTTCCTCTTCAGAAGAACTACCGATAGCTTTATGATGGAGAGAAAGTCTAAAACCAAGTTTGCTTGCATAATTATTGTATTTTAAACAACTTTTAAGTGTGATTTAATGTTTTTGGAGAATAATGTTATTCTGTTATTTTATTTTTTTTAGAATTGAAACCGGAATTGAATTACTATTGAACCAGAATTTAAGTACTGTTGTTAAAACAATAGAAGAAAAATAAATTGTCAGAAAGATGTATACACCAAAGAGCTGTGTCATCATGTGTCATCAGCTTTGTATTTCAACCAGACTGAGGTTCAGAAGTACGCTGTGAATCATCACACACACAGAGTCAGTGGCTGGTTCAGCCTACAAATCACCAGCTACGTTCATCTTACCAGCCAATCAGAGTAGGACAGGACCGCCGGGTGATGGTTGGTTACCTGCTGGTGGATGATGGTTGGTTACCTGCTGGTGGATGCTGGTTGGTTACCTGCTGGTAGATGCTGGTTGGTTACCTGCTGGTGGATGATGGTTGGTTACCTGCTGGTAGATGCTGGTTGGTTACCTGCTGGTAGATGCTGGTTGGTTACCTGCTGGTGGATGATGGTTGGTTACCTGCTGGTGGATGATGGTTGGTTACCTGCTGGTAGATGCTGGTTGGTTACCTGCTGGTGGATGATGGTTGGTTACCTGCTGGTAGATGCTGGTTGGTTACCTGCTGGTGGATGATGGTTGGTTACCTGCTGGTAGATGCTGGTTGGTTACCTGCTGGTAGATGCTGGTTGGTTACCTGCTGGTAGGTGATGGTTGGTTACCTGCTGGTGGATGCTGGTTGGTTACCTGCTGGTAGATGATGGTTGGTTACCTGCTGGTAGGTGATGGTTGGTTACCTGCTGGTGGATGCTGGTTGGTTACCTGCTGGTAGATGATGGTTGGTTACCTGCTGGTAGATGCTGGTTGGTTACCTGCTGGTAGGTGATGGTTGGTTACCTGCTGGTGGATGCTGGTTGGTTACCTGCTGGTAGATGCTGGTTGGTTACCTGCTGGTAGGTGATGGTTGGTTACCTGCTGGTGGATGCTGGTTGGTTACCTGCTGGTAGATGCTGGTTGGTTACCTGCTGGTGGATGATGGTTGGTTACCTGCTGGTAGGTGATGGTTGGTTACCTGCTGGTAGATGCTGGTTGGTTACCTGCTGGTGGATGCTGGTTGGTTACCTGCTGGTAGATGCTGGTTGGTTACCTGCTGGTGGATGCTGGTTAAACTGTACCAGTATTTCTGCCCTGGCACTGAGGCTAGTCTTCACCACGGCTAAGCTAGCAGCCTTTCCTCAAAGCTTTGACACTAGCTCATCTTTGATTAATGCATGGCTGCCCCACAGGAAAGATGTAACACACACACACACACACACACACACACACACATACACACACAGACACACACACACACACACACACAGAATTACCATTTCAGGGAAGCTGTCAGTCTTCTGTTCCCTCGCTTCTATTTTCCTCTTCTCCCCTCTCTCATATCTCTCTCTATCTATCTCATCTTTCTCTGTCTCTCATCTTTCCCTCCCACATCTCCCCCTCTCTCTCCCTCTCTCTCTCTCTCTCTCCCTCACTCATCTCTCTCTCTCATCTCTCTCTTTCTCTATCTGTTTAATCATGTGGCATGCTGTTTTCTAGCAGACAATGGCTCAGTGATTTTGTGATACCACATACACACACACACACACACACACACACACACACACACACACACACACACACACACACACACACACACACACAGGCCTCTGTGGATCCGGTCAGTAGTCGATTCAGTCCGTATGACTTAGCATTACGCTGTCAGCAGCACAACGGCCCTTTTTGATTGGTTACCAGGGACTTTTAAAGAACATTTCCAAAAGCTCGCTTGGTATCCAGTCCAAAGTCGCCTTGCTCATGCTCATTTTTTTTCCAGCAGTGTTTCGTTTCACACTTTACTCACCTTGATTGTCCTCAGCTGGTTTCTTAGTATATCTTAGTATTTTAACGCTGGTGTCGTTGCAGTTGGTCTCTGTCTGTCAGGCTGGAAGGATGAAGGGACTGGGAGATAATTGGCAATCAGGGTGGTAAATTGCCACCAGCCACCAGCCAGATGCTAGTAAACGTGTGTTGGCTGTTAGGTTCGTCTACCAGCCCCATTGGCAGGTAACCAAGCATCATTTGGAGATATATTTAGGGGTGAAGCAGTGAAACGGCTGGAGAGTCGTCGCTGTGGCCAGCGGATGAAAATGTCAATTTCTTGCCTGGCTGATAATGTGGGGTTGCACATCCTGTCACATCCTCCTGATGGCAGGAGGGCCGAGGGTGTTTGTTTTGTCATGCTTGAACCACACACACACACACACACACACACACACACACACACACACACACACACTCACACACAAGCTTATTCATTTGTTGTGTAACTGGACATTGTGTTTGTTCCAGCAGCCCATCTACCACAATGAGCTGTCGTTTTTCATCGTGTGTGTGTGTGTGTGTGTGTGTGTGTGTGTGTGTGTGTGTGTGTGTGTGTGTGTGTGTGTGTGTGTGTGTGTGTGTGTGTGTGTCCCTCCTCCAGAGGCAGCCAGTCGAGCCATCGTCCAGTTCCTGGAGGTGAACCAGAGTGAGGAGACGAGTCGCGGCTGGATGCTCCTCACCACCATCAACCTGCTGGCCTCCTCCGGACAGGTTGGTTCTCTCTGTGTGTCTTTGTGTATCTGTGCAATAAAATGCTTTCATGTGTGTGATTGCCTTCCTCCATGTCTTCCTTGCCGTGTGCTTGGCTGCCTCCGTGCTATATCCTGACTGTAAGAAGACGAGTTTCTTCAGTTACCGTCTCTTTGACCTATTTGCATCTCCTTTGATCTGCCAGCAGAAAATAGCAGCAGCCTCTGAACGAGAGAGAGGCAGATTCCCACCTGACCGTTGGATTCTCCCAAACAGCCGTTTATATCCTGTGTGAAGAAACAGACAAAGCCTCTGTTGGTCATTCCTAACAGGAAGCCTGATGCCAGCTTCCTCCGCTACGCTTCGTTTCCGTCGCCATTTCTTTCTTCTTTCTTTGTCACAGTTGTTCTACTGTGGGTTTTGGGTATGGAGTACCGGCTCCACCAGTCAGAAGTAACGTATTAGAAGTCCATCCTGGCTGGTGAAAATGATGATCTGCTGCTCGATTTGAAATGGTCAGATAGTTTAATTGAGACGGTGAAATGTTTTGTCCAATTGGTCTCAATGTGATCAAGTCAATAATAGTTTGGTCTGGCCACTGCTGTACCAGTACTCCCCCGCCATGCCGAAACCTTCAAAGGCACGCCTGGTTTGAACCGTGCAGAGCTGTCGGACATCAAGCTCATGTTTTTCTCTCAGTATGCTTTATCTTAATGTCTTTAAATCTTTTGAACGTGGCCTGGATTCCACCGGCGTGTCGCCAGCTTCCGGCCCGCTCACCGCCGCTCCGCTGCTGTTGTCAAGTCGAACAAGTTTCTCTCTGCTTGATCTGCAGATCCTCAGTGGAAACTCCGTCAGATCCGTCAGATCCCTCAGTCTCTCTTTGGGTTGCTGCTGCTTGTCAATAACCCACACAGACAGACATTCACTCACATGGCTGCTGGACAGCTCTACTGCAGCGCGTGGGGGTGCCTTGCTCAAGGGAGGCCTGACAGTAATTGAAAAAGGAGGAGGGGGTGTTACTGTGACACCCTTCACCCACAACCTTCCATCTAGCAAGCAAGAGGGAGAGAGAGGGAGGGCGAGAGACAGAGTGAAAGACTGGGGTAATGGATTTGTATTCCCTTGCTCTGGTGTCTCAGACAGCAAAACAAAGGGCCGTCTTGGCAGCTGGTCTCTCTCTCTCTCTCTCTCTCTCTCTCTCTCTCTCTCTCTCTCTCTCTCTCTCTCTCTCTCTCTCTCTCTCTCTCAATTCAATTCAATTCAATTCAATTCAATTCAATTCAATTCAATTCACTTCATTGACTCAATGTTGCCAAAGCAGTTTGCAAAATGCCGATTTTCCAAACCAACGGAAACACTGAAACCATTTGAGATCACAATTAGTATTTAATCATCACCAACATGAATTATAAATATAACATTTCCAGAATTGAGAACAAACACAGTAATTGCACATGAGACATTGTAGTAACCATTGTGTATCAAAACCTCTTTTTTCTGTCTGTCTGTCTGTCTGTCTGTCTGTCTGTGTCTGTCACCCCACACCCTGCCTGTCCAGTCAGCCATGTGAAATCTGTCCTCCTGTCTGTCTCTCTCTCTAATTGACTGTTCCAGTAACCTGGACCTGAGAATTACAGCCGAGACTCTACAGTGTTGTCTCTCCGACAGGGTGCGCTTTTATTTTGACGGGTCGGACCTATTTCTTCTAGGACATCGGGTCAGATCGGGTTTGGGCCTTGAAGTTGTGGGAGATAAACTTGTATAGACTACCAACTACAGACGTCTCTATTGATTATAGATCTATACCAACTACAGATGTCTCTATTGATTATAGATCTATACCAACTACAGACTTCTCTATTGATTATAGATCTATACCAACTACAGACGTCTCTATTGATTATAGATCTATACCAACTACAGACGTCTCTATTGATTATAGATCTATACCAACTATAGACTCTTCCCCCACTCCTCTTCTCCATCGACCAGCTGGAGGACTGAATGTGAGAGAGAAGGATGCAGTTTGATAATCTGAGTCATTCACACCGATGAGCACCAACCTGCCATGATGACACACACACAACAACAGCTCTACGTCTCACCCTTTGTTATCACATACACACACGACCACCAACATAATACTGCCTTTCCTCCCCCACAACCAACCGGCCCAACCTACATGTGATCGGACACCAACTTTACCTAAAATAAAACATTTCACCTTTATTTGTCCAGGGAAAGTTGGCTGAGCGTCACATTCACAACCACCACAGTCTTTTATTGGCCGTTGAGCAGCTCCACTGGAGTAACTGAAAGTGAGGTGTCTTGCTCAAGGACATCTCATGTTCATGGAGGGGAAGTCGTTTTCCCAGCTGAGATTTGAACTCGATTTGTTTGTTTGTTTTTAAAAAAAATTTGGTCACAAACTAGATCCTCCAACCTCTCGGCTATCACAACCCCTTCCCATTGATCACATGGTTTCTGGCTCCTAGTTTGTAATCCACTAACCGTTGTGCTCTCTCTACCCTCCTCTCTCTCTCCCTCAGAAAACGGTGGACTGCATGACCACCATGTCGGTGCCGTCCACGCTGGTCAAATGCCTCTACCTGTTCTTTGACCTGCCCCACATGGCTGAGCCCCCAGGGGGTCCCACCCCACCACCACCGCCACCACCCACCCAGGAGAAAACCTCAGGCCAGGGCCACACCCAGCCAGAGCTGCCCCTGGCCGACCGCAGGGCCCTGCTACAGAAGGTCTTTGTTCAGGTACGCCACACTGGACATCAGGGCTGGGCGGTGAACCGGTCAGTTGATCTACCAGCCACTCGGGGATTTGTCTCTAAACATCTTATTGAATTAATGATGGCAGCAACAACAGGTATGATGGGAGACTCGGGTTTTGCCATTTCCTGGATCAGGTTGACCAGCCCTGTGAAAGACAGATGCTCCTCACTGTTCATCTCCATCATGGACCCTCAGATCTTCAGATCAGTTCACTTCCTACCCTAATCGGTCCGTTTCACCCCAACCCCTCCAGATCATGGTGAAGCTGTGCAGCTTTGTGTCTCCGGCCGAGGAGCTGGCCCAGAAGGATGACCTGCAGCTGCTGTTCAGTGCCATCACCTCCTGGTGCCCCCCCCACAACCTGCCCTGGAGGAGGAGTGCTGGGGAGGTGCTCACCACGATCTCCCGCCACGGCCTCAGCGTCAACGTGGTCAAATACATACATGGTATATATGTGTGGATGTGTTGGTATTAGAAGGTCGATCAGTACGTCCACTAAGAACCTCTCTCTTAGCTAGCAGCTCTCAACAGATGCTTGGAGGAAGTGGTGGTCATGGCTCCTGCAGTGTCCACTAGTACATTGGTCATAGGTATGACCATCAGAATAAGAGTCCTGTGTGCCTGGTTCCTTCTGGGCCTGCTCATTTTCTTCCACCAAAATCACCCGTAGTGGGAGGTAGCGAGCACCGCAAATCAATTTTTAAAGTTTTATTGAAGTAAGTGCTGCTTGGTGAGTTGGATGTGTTTATGAATTTGCCAGAGAGCCTGACTCAGGTGACATGAAACTCTTCACCTGGAGTTTGATGTGACGTTCTCCCCTATAGAGAAAATATCAGGGCTACCTAACATTTTGTTCCCAAGCCATGTGATTCTTCTCCTTTTTGTAAAGCCATGTCAGCAGTAGGCTCAAATCAATGTGCTTAGTACTTTAAAAGGTCAAATGTCAGCCTGCAGTTTGCTGTGCAGTAACCTCACTTCCATGCATCCTGCCTCTCATCTCTTGACCCGTCTCCCCACCCTCCACCTCCAGAGAAGGAATGCCTGTCCACGTGTGTCCAGAACATGCAGCAGTCCGACGACCTGTCGCCTCTGGAGATCGTGGAGATGTTCGCCGGCCTCTCCTGCTTCCTCAAGGACTCCAGCGACGTGTCGCAGACTCTGCTGGACGACTTCCGCATGTGTCAGGGCTACACCTTCCTCTGCGACCTCATGCTCAGGTACCACCAGGGTCTTTGGTCAGTCTCAAAGTTCATCACACCCCTTTTACATTTTTACCAGCCAACTAGATGTTTTTAGTTGAACGCGACCAGCAAACACATCAGAATATTAAAGTTTCTTATCATCAGCTACTTTTTTTTTACCGGATTTGCCGGATACTTAAACAGCCTGATACCTAAAACAGGCATGATGAGATAAAAGCTTTTTCCTCTTTTATTTTTCCACTATCTGAAATGCATTACTACTACTATATGGTCCTGAGTAGCTCAACAGGTAGACACTGGGTTGGGGGTATTCCCAGTGTAGCTTAATGAATACAGTGTGGTGCTAACACTGCCAGTTCTCATGCCAAGATGTTTCACTCATGATACTTTAAAGCAGAAGTTCTCAGTCCTGGTCCAGGACCGCCGCCCTGCTGGTTGTCTCCTCCCAGGTGTAAAGCAGTCCCTGATCAGATGGCTAGAGTGAAAACCAGCAAGGCGGTGAAAGGTGTCCATATTGGTATACTCGTACTACCAAATTGACCCCCCACCCCCAACCCCTCTCTCTTTGTGTCCAGGCTGGAACAAGCCAAGGAGGAAGAGTCTAAAGATGCATTGAAGGACTTGGTGAACCTGATCACCTGTCTGACCACCTACGGGGTGACGGAGCTCAAACCAGCCGGCCTGACCACCGGAGCCCCCTTCCTGCTGCCGGGCTTCGTCCTCCCACAGCCTTCTGGGAAAGGTACTGACCACAGTGGCTGCTCCATCCTGGTCACTTCACCAGATGACTACATTTTTATAATATGATACGTTATTGATCCCCAAAGGGAAAATTGCCCCTCTTCACAGGGAGGTCAGAGGTCAGGGTAAGGCACAAAATTGCTGAAGGACACCTCAGCAGGCTGGATGCTTGAACACATGGGTCTTCACTCAGGTCCTCCAGTTGAAGTCTCCCTACTCACTAAGTAGCTGAAATAGGATTTATTACGATGTTTAGTTTCGTTACAAGAGGGACAAAAGGCTGTGGGCCGTCCGGCCTCAAGACCAAAACATTTGGTTCCTCATGTAATTGTGTTAAGCATCTTAATATCTCTTCTTTAGAACTGATATTGTGCCTAAAGATAACTCACTGACTAACTCACTGTGGGAGCCTCTATAAAAACTGACGAGTCACAGGCAGATTTCCCTGTATTTGACTGGTGACCTGTGATAATCTCCCTGGGCGAGTCCTCCAAGGTCTCAGCCCGGTCGGCTGCAGTCCTGTTGTACCCTCATCGTTGTAAAGGAGACCGGGTCAGTTGATCTGCCTGCTTACATAAAGCATAGATATATTTATGTGTAGCTTAAAAGACAATTTAAAAAAACATCTTAAAAACATACAAGCAGATTCAAAGCTCTAAGACTTATTTTCATTCCTTGGTCTTTAAAACGGACGACTCTTATGAACCCAAACCCTAAAATAGACGTATTATAACTCACATATTTGTACCTAAACAAGCGAAAACCACACAGCACAATGTGCTTGGGTCTGTCAGGCAGCCACTTCCTGACTTCTGCTTTATAATTGACTCTAATGGACCTGACTGGCCGAGGCCTCAGGGCGTTGACGGTGTCTGTAGTGCTGAGAGGCTTTGATCCATTCCACTACACCAGGCTCCTCCTCTACAGGGTGATCAGTTAGATCTCCCCTGGATAAATAAAACCTGAGCATCCATTGGAGATGACGCGCTGAAGGAGGGAGATCAGCCGGTCTGGGATTCGATCCGGTGATCCGGCGATCCGGCGATCCGGCCTCACTGATCTAAAACGCCGCAACGAGAGGGGAATTATTTCTGCATGCCGCCGCCGTCGTGTTTCCCCCTCGAACCTTATTAATCCCTGGAATGACTTTGATGCTTCGCTGATCCCAGGAAGCTTAACCTGTTGACCGACGCCATGGCAACTCCACGGCCTGTCATGCTGCCGGCGAGCCTCCTGCATATAAATGGTTTCTTCTGAGCTGAGATGGTTTACTGGTGACCTGGTCTCTGGACCCCCCGGACCCCCCGGACCCCCACTGGCCTACCAATGAATCCCCTTGGTTTCCCCTTCTGTGTCCCTCCCAGCTTTCCTGTCTCAGTACAGAGAAAGGCAACATGTCTGTAGTGCATTAGGACTCTCGATGCTTCATGACCGTCTTCATTACATCAGCACTCATGAAACGTTTCACCTGATGAAGGATTTATTAAGACAATGACTAGTTATCATAAACCTCCATCACTACCTGGTGAGACCAGCTTGTTTGTTGTATGATCTTCGTATCCCATGAGCTCTTATAATACGTTGTGTTTGTAACATAAGGTGACTCACAGTGAAACGCAGGTTCATTATAAGGCATTATAAGCCTCGTCAGACAACCTCTAATCCATAACCAGTCACAAACATTCATCAGCTGCTTGTACTTACAGTTCATTATCCGCTCTATAATGTTTCATGAAAGATGATATAATGCATCAGTAAGCATTATGTGTTCCTACGTATGGTCATAAGGCATTATAATCCCTTATGTAAGGCACAGTAGATATGGCAGCCATAGAAAGTGTTAACACACTAAGGGTAACGGTCCGCCGGTCTGCTCTGCTGCATCGTGGCAACTTTTTAAAATGCTCATCCTCATCCATAGTGACCCGCTGGTCATCACCTCTGTCAATACCCAGAAATCCTGGAATATGACATCATCAAATGCACACAGCACGCCGTACCATGTCCACGCGGTCCAGACACACAGAAACTGTAAAGC